>VYZT01004130.1:352905-396787 GCA_013400735.1 Pomatostomus ruficeps | reverse complement strand
AGGCGGTTATTCACCAGTCACCCAGAACTGCATTGTTGTTAACGAGTTATTACTTATATCTCAGTAAACCGAGATAACCAGGTAATTACTTAATTAGGTGTTCCCTCCCCCCTTTACTCCTTTCTTCAAAGAGATTTTCATGTGAAAGCCATCTTCTATGTCTCTGTGCAGTAATATACACTTGCACTTTCAAGCCCATGTATCAAAGAATATACGAAAAAAGCACCAAAATAATAGAGAGCTGTAATTCTACTGATGGTTTTTGGTAATAAGAAAAACTGCAGTGGCGTGGCTTGAAAGGGTTTGTCACCATAACTCCAGGATCAAATTTCCTTGTATTACAGAAAGATGGCAGAAAGAGTCTGCAAAGGACACACAAGGAGACATGTAATAAATGCCATGAAAAGAGCAATTCTTTCTGATAGAAAAGCTTTAACACAGTCACAAAGTGCCTAATCATGGAAGTGCTGAGTGAGTTCACCCCACCTTGAACTTCAGCAGGATGCAAGGTGCTCAGCACCCCTTTGCAGAGGCTCAGCACTTCGGAGAATCAGGTCCCAAACCAGAAGGAAAAATCGTTTTCAGAAATACTTGTGGCAAGATATAAATTCCTACTTAATAAGATAAATCAGGTTTTATTTAAGCATTGGCATATAGAAGACAGAGATCCCAGACAGGGCGATATATTTTAAAGAATCCATTTGTTTCCTCCCCAGAGTGAAATCCAATGTAAGAGCCATTTTGAGAGTTTGAGAGGTATTTGACTGGCTTTAACTTGTACTAGCCTTCTGCACAGGGGTGAATCACAACCTTCACAAGATACCTCATACATGTGAAGGGCCACAGCTCAAGCAACTTAAAAGTAAATAGCATCAGAGCATGTAATAAGAGATTTTGTGCAGTAAAGGCTATTTCTTGGCCATGATTTCAGATTCTACCTGATTATTTAATGGTAAGACTTTTCTGCAGCAAAATCAACAGTTGTTTTGTTGTTTTTGTGGGGTTTTCATTTTATGAAGATCAAAACCAGCCTAAGACAGAGATCACATCTGAAAGAGTGGCCTATGAATGGAAAGGAGGAAATGGTCCTAAGGATGTCAAATTCCTTTTGGGGATCCCCACAGACAACATATAAAATATATGCAAATTCCTTTACAGTAAAGGATGTTCCAGTGAAATCCAGCCTGAGCAAAGCTGATCTCTTTCCCTATTCAGTCTGGACGGTTGCAACAAGACATATTTGTGCACCTTCAGATTTGAAATTTGCTTTTCCATCTGGTCTTTAAACAGCTGGGTCAAGCACATCTGTGTATGACTTGGCTGCTTTATCATGAAATTTAAGGCTGGATCCATAAGTGAAAGGCCAAGATAACAAACATGGAGGTAAAAGCATATTTGGTTCTTCCCCTCAAACTGCCATGATACACAAGACATCTATGAACAGTTCATGTGACATTTGTGAAGCTGTACTGCTTCAAGAGACCATAATTGCAAGGCATCCTAATAAAAAAATTCAAGCCCCAGATGATTTGAAAAGGAAAAAAACCCACCCATTCTTTCACATTGCAGTTCTACTTGCATAGTCAAAGTCAGATTGTGTAAATTGTTTCCGAAGAGCAGTCTTAGAAGCAGCCATAAACATTGAGATACTCCTGGTCTCTGAGCCCTTCATGAATCTCCCCTCAGGCAGCCGTCACAATTAGGGCAAGTTGATATTCATTACAATTTCCTGAGTATGCACCAAATGATCTGAGAGGGTTTCCACATAAATCTGGAAATGGTCTAGGCTCTCCTGAAATGCAGCCCAACAAAGCTATGCCTAAACTGGAGAATATCTGTGAAGTTATCAGTTGTGTTGTAACACCACGTCAGGAAGAGCTAGGCACAAAATATTCCCAAAAATATAAGCCAGAAGTAAGTCTGAAGAATGATCCAAACAGTCAGAGGGGTCTAGGATCTAAGGTCACAAAACACTTATGTAGAAGCCTAACAATAGAAAAGCTGCATAAATGAATCTTGGTTGGAAAGAACGAATATACAGAATCCTGTTGAACCCTGTAGGAAACTACATCATTCTTTCTGCTGGCCTCTGCTCTGGGCAGGCTTCAGGAACTGTCTGAAGCTGTGATCACAGGACTGGTCCAAGCACCTCTGGTTTCATGGCCATTCAAACCACATGCATGTTTCTGGTCTTTATTATGCGAATTAGCGTATTCTCATTTTTTTCTTCATCTTTCTGAAAGCTCCTTTGTTTCATTTTTCCTCCCATCATATACTGAGAATTTCTTTGACATCATAGCATATGACTCATAGCATCACATCTTTGTTACTCATCAGTAGAGGGCTGCACCTCAAGCTAAGTAAAATAAGCTGTGTGTCCCCCTCTATCTTGAAATGCTGGTGTGACTTACAGATACTGCAAATCCATCTTCAGGAGTCACACCTCATTTTCTGGTAATGAACTGTAGGGTCTATGCACTGGACTGTCTCCCACTGATTGCTAAGGTGCTAACATTAAAGAATCCAGTTTGCCCTATAAAATCACACAGTTGAAAATAGAGGACCTTTCCTACTGAGTTATCTTCATAAATGAATTTGCTGTAGCAAGCTTTTCCAAGAACTAGCAGTCCCACATGCTGTAGTTAAACTGGGATAATGATTTACAGTGTAGTGAAGTAACCTCCTAAAGCTGAACTTTTGGGATTGCACAAGGGACCGTTCATCCACATTCCAGGTTTGATTGCTCGGAATTTATCTTAATTATAAGGGGTTCAATTAGAGTGAGGTGAGAAGGACTGAGAGAGTGAGAGTGAGCAATATGAGAGCTCTACATGGGATGACTGACAGTGACATAATGCCATCATGTAACTAACGTTGCAGCACAGCGTTTAGGTAGGCCCCATTCTTCAGGCAGATATGAAAGTTTTGCTTGGTTCTGGTGTCTCTTGCAGGTAGCACAATGGGTAAGGGGGCAGAGGTACACTCTGCAGATACATGGCTGTATTGTTGCTTGAGTAACTACAGCTATTTAAGCAACAAAACTCCACAAGGCAGTGTGACACTACACAATAAAAGCCTGTGGTGCAGGGTGAGAGAGGATTAGAAAAATAAAACCTGCCTTAACTATCCATCTTGAGCAAGGATAAAATATATTATGCCATGTTTTCTCAAACAGGTTCAGAAAAAAGGTCTAATCCCCCAAAAATGGTCTAATGACGACATGGTCCCATCTAGCCTCTCCATTCATTTACTGTCTCAATAGCTGTTTGTTATTTATTGTTGATTATTGATGTAAAAATATACTATTTGTCCGACATTACAGACACAAAGCCCAGTTATCATAGAGCCTACTAGCACCCTGGACATGGAGCAGTGAAGTCACAGAGCAGTGGGCAGAGAACAGAAGGAAAAGGCACAGATGCACCGGTGAGATCATTCAGTTACTCACTACAGACACACATTCATGATGCCAGAGCATGTTTTACAAAACGTAACCGAGTGAAGCAGAAAAGAGGCTGTTCCACATTGCTGTGATGGTCTTTAAACACATTTTAAACCTTTTCCTAGTGGTTCGAGCACACACCATTTATACCTCACCAACAGCATCATCTAAGCAGTGTGCACCAGCTGGCCCTCAACAGTGCCCCCAAAGTGTATGGGACCGACTGGGAACAGCTGGTGCCGTCCTCATTATTTCCATGGCAGCTGAGGATTCTCCTGCACTCCAAGAATCCTCAGCTGCTGCTTTTATCCTCCATCCCCTTTTTTTTGCAAGGGGGTATATATTTCCTTTGAAAAAGCAATGGGGGCTCATAAATTACACTGACTTTTCCCTGAGACTGTTTCTCCTCCATTTTTCTGCATTCATTTACTCTTGTCACATCTTTCAGTAGCAACTCATGAGAACAGCACTGCTGACTAGAGATTCATTTGTTCATCTGCATAAGAGGAAAGTTTCCCTTCTTGCTACAGTTCTGAAGAGAATATCACAGTGGATTATCCATGGCCACAAATGCAAGCCAGAGTCACACTACCAGACAGGGAACCTTGATGGAACTCTATCCTTTTGTCTGAAAACAAATATGTTTAGAAGAACATGACTATAGTGAAGAAGAGGGGAATATGGGTTGGGACAGAGATTATCTCTTCTTCTCATACTAGGAAACAAAGCATTTAAAGCACCAAAATGTGCTAAACTGTCCACGACTTTGTGGGGGAGGCTATCCAATTGATTCAAGTCCCTCCAGCTAACAAAACTCAGAGGCTCACAGAGAAATTTTCTAATAAACATCTGAAATTAAAGCTCCACTGCTGACAGCAAAATTACAATTTACAGTTTAAAGACACATTCAATTATAGTTACCCAGAGACAAAGAAGACAAGAAAAATAAAATAAATCTGGAAAGAAAAGGAAGGACTTCAAATTTGCATCAAATGTTAATCCAATAATCTGCCTTTAATTACCCATAGCAGACTCTCTCCTAAAGTGATCAGTTTTGCCTCAGATCTCCAAATCTTTTGGCCCAAAGCCAAATGTATAAGTGCTTTATCACTTGAGACTCGGAGAGCATCCATGTCCACAGGCTCAGTGAGAACATTTATAGCTGGTATGCTTGGCTGCCATTGTGGATTTGGTTTAATCCACTGAGAGTCTTTTTACATCTTTGACTCTGTTTCATGCTTTGAACCAGTGGTAAGATTTTACTGGATTACTCCATCTCTCAGGACAGAAAGACTATTTTTCTTTACCACCTTCTGAAAGTTTGCATTTTATCCTGTCTGCATTTTTCTGCTATTTGTGTATCCTTTGTCTGATACTGGAATATTTTCCAGTGCAATAAAGGTAATGGAGCAACATGGTTGCCTACTTTGGGCTTTTTTACTTAAGTTTCTTATGTCCTAGCTGTCTGATATATTAGTAGCAGTTAAAAATGTGGCAGAAGAAAAGCATTCTTAGACGTAGTCCCATATTCTTCTATTTTGTGGTATTAAATCCACCAGATCCTATGAGTGAGCTATGCAGACTTTCTCTTTAGGGGGAAAACCTGAAAGCATTAGCACTTCTTGGTGCTGGGAATTCTTGCAAGACAAGCTCAAGCAGCAGTCTCTTGTAAAAGCATCACTCACAAAGGTGCCAGAAACCTACGTTTATTGGATCAAGTCACACACATCTGAATGACAATTCCAACAATTATAGTCCTGTCTCATCTCTCTGTGGTGACACCAGCAGTTAACATTAGAGGCTGTTTTCTCCTCTGACGATGGTAAATCAAAGAATTATAAAAACTGCTGTCATCAAAAATGCAACCAGTAAACAAAACATGAGGTTAAGAATTATCCCAGCCATAGAATGGACTGGAGTAGAGAGACATCATTTAATAACCACTGTATTAGCATGATCAAACTCTGTTCTAACACAGATCCATTCCTATGGCCTCAAAACCATCTCTGGCAACAGGAAATTAATGGTGGTTGGGTAAAACTTTGGTTAGACTGGAAGAAAATAGTTCGTGCTCTCTACTGTGCTATCAATGTCTTCTGCATTGCCTTTGTTCAAGAGTCTGCTTTACAAAAAGGGGATTATAACACTTATCTGCTTAACACACATCAATGGGACAAGCCTGATTTGCACGTGTATACGTATGTTTTTCCTTTTCTATCATCAGTAAAGCTTTTAGTGCAGACAGAAATCAGAATCAGTATTTGTGAAATACTAAGATCCCAAGTTCAGATGTTATACAGAAAAATCACAGACTGTATTTACACTGCTATGTGGATATTATTGATACTAACCAACCACTTAATCTTTTACTTTTCAAAATATTTATAAACTAACTGCACAGTTCTTAAGGTTTTCTATCTACAAATCACAGAACAAGCACTAACAAAGCTAATTCATTTCAAAAGAATCGCATCAGGTAAGCTCAGAGTAAAATTGTCCTTTCCTAACTAGATTCCCTCTAGAAAAGGAGATCTTCATCCTTACTTCAGCAAATATGTTGATCAGAAAAGGAGTCACTGATTGCAAACTGGCTCTTATTGCTAAATTTCTTCTCACTAACAAAAGACTTTCTAGCAGTGATTTGCGATGAAGCAGCATACACTCTATTTAAGTAAAAAGCAACCCCTAATTTTTTGATCGAACTAGATTTTTTCTGCTGTTTTTTCTCTCTTTGACCATCATTGTGCATCCAATGTTTCCCACATCCAAAACTGAAGCACATCAACTACTGCACCTCCTGCCTATGTTGTTTCATAAAGTTTTCCTGGTATCTCCCTTTTTTTCACTTTCCTTTTCCAGTGCATCTGTGCACTACCAAATGCATTTGGCATTCAACTCAGATATTATTGCATTTTCAAGGTTATTATTATATTTTGGGTAAGGCATTATGTTCATACCCAGTGTACTGAACGTACCAGTACTCAAGAAACAGCATGAATTGGTCAGACCATGGATGAGATGCAGAAAACAGTCTGAAGAGATTAATCATCACAGAAGATATTTGAGGCGCAGTTCTAGTACAAACCAGTAGTAGCATCTTTCTTAGTCGCCAGATGCACACCAAAATAAGATCAACAGAGATGAAATCAGAATTGGATCGTGGCAATAAGCATGCAAGTTATAGCACAGTCTCTTAAACCGAGTGTTATTTGTCTACCATGGTAGAGCAGATGTACTTTCTCAGCATCCTGACTTGAGGGATGTTTCTAAGGAAGGACAGGGTTATATTGTGAGCACTGTAAAGAGAACTATAGTGTAAAGCACTGTAGCATGCAGAGGGTAGTACTAGAACATACTGTTATGGTTGGCTGTACCTGTAAAATTCATTAAATTATTGGCTTCTTTCAGCTGCAGTACAGTACTTTTACAGTAATTTGTCACTCTGTTTTCAGCAGGGATAATGGACCATGCCTTTTTCTAGGAGCACATTATTTGGCCACTGGCAGCTCTTTATATTTGCCACAAGATCCCCAGTAGCTTCATGTTCACCCTCACCCTCCCTCTGCGGGACACGGCAGGCAATAATAGATCCGTGGGGTTAACATTTCTTTACCAGAAGCTAATGGTATCTGTGATGATTGGTGTTAATCGGCCTGGCTACATCCAGTGTGTCTGTACTGCTCCTTTCAGCATGCTATTCCTCCACTTCTGCCCGCACAAAACAGCATGACAGCACTGCAGCCAAAATCATCTAGAAAAATACCACAGTCATTGCTCCTCCCTATCTCACCTGACACCGCTTAATATTGCCATTTTTATATGGCCAGTGTCTAGAAGCCCAGTAATAACCTTTTCTATGGCTGGAGATAAATGCCATGTGAAAATGAATGAAAAGGAAGATCAGGGAAAAAGCCCCTTCTGACCTGAGGGCTGATATTTTTCAGCCTTAAAGTTCTCTTCTACGTACACCATAACATCAGTGATGAAACTACTCTTTTCCATCTTATTTGAAAACCCTAACATGTTACTGGCATTATTTTCCATGAAAAATGGTAAGTCATTAGAATTAGGAAGAAAATTGTTTTCCTGTCTAGTGACATGTTGTGAGATTTTCAAATTTTTCTCTGTTCTGCAGTGCAGCAAATCCAAAACATTTCTTACTCCTCAGGAGAAAAAATAGGGTGATTTTTACTCCAAAGTTATGTGGAAGCTTGGCATCCTTCTAACATACAATAACATAGACAACAGGGACCAAACCTCTTCCTCTCACACACAGCCCCTGCTAAAGATACATTTTCCACATGACAAAGCCTTTTACTCTCTTTTCCATCTGGATTTGGCCACATGTGTGGTCATCCTGATGTTAAAATTTAGACAACTCTCCTCCCCCCAACCACAAAAAGTCATTTTTTCACAAAGTGTTTTAGATTTGCTCACCATCACCTTTATAACAATTCTTCTGTGAAGCATGATGCAATGCAGCTTTCCAGAGCCAGAAAGCACATGGTTGTTCTGGAAAAGGTATCTGATTTCAAGGTCAAGTTCTTGTCTCCCAAGGTAAGTATCATTTACACACTTTCCAGAACCAGTGGAGCTAAGCACATGTTTCACAAGGGAAAGGGCAAGGTTTTTTTTAAAGCAATAATGAGGAATATGCTGAAATGGAAATAACACCTTTATTTTAACTGCTTGATGTCTACCACAAAAAAACCCAAATCAAAATGAAGCAAAAAACCAATCACCATGTTTAAGCTTAGAAGGCGGAATAATTTTCCCCATTTATTTTTTCCAAACACTGAAGGATTCCACTGCTTTTAGATACACTTAGTGTCTTTCAAACTGCCCAGAGTTAGATGCTTAAAGAGGAATACACCAAAAGCCACACGTGCCAAAGCACTTTCCTGAAGTAGGATTTTACCAGTTCAGGAAAGGGAGACGATTCATACCAATCAAGTAGTGAAGTTTGCAGGCTTAGTGCCATATAGAGCCACGGAAGCGACAGGGGCTCTCATAGAGCTCCCAAATTAATCTTCTGTACTGGAGGCATCACTCTTTCCATGACTTACCCTGGGAGTCATGGGAAAGTGGTACCTAGTCTTGGCACCTGGATTCCTCATCTAGGTTGTGTTACACATAATCATCTTTGTCTTGTTTTACATTCACCATTTGTCTGTTACTCCTGCTAATTCCAGTAAAACAGAATACACTCATCTTTTGTACCTAATTAGGTAACTCGCTCACATTTTTGAGAATTGTACTTGTTAACTGTTGTTGCAAAACATTAAAGAACAGACAAAATGAATGAAAATTTTGTCTGTCTGCAAACATTAGGATATCCGGCATCATGTACAGCAGTTTGCATGTTCTAAAAATCATCTTTTAATCTTAACACAAGCCAAAGTCTTCAATTATCACCTGTTGAACTTGACAAATACATTCACGTTGCCAGCAACAGGCTTTTGCTACAAAAGTGGCTGCTCAACACAGCCTAATCATCAGATGCACTCTCCCATCCCTCATATTGCGCATGGAAAAGAACTCCGCTTAAGGGAGTGAAATGCCAAGAAAAGCAGAAGTAGCTACTTAAGATACCATGTTCACAGATACTTCCTGTCTTTAGATCTTCTCATTTACCTATATTCAAATTAAAATTCTCAAAATTTGCACTTCGAGCCCTAGACACTGGTAAAGAAGTCATTGTCTGGAGGTAAAGCCATGCATTTGCGTATATCTTAGCTCCAAATTATTTAGAGTTCAGCAAAATCCTGAAGGAATAAAAATTTTAAAAGTGCTATAAAACTTTCTGGACCTTTGCAGTCCAGAAGTCTGAAGGAGGAGAGTTGTAAAGGAGCAAAGGGATAGGCTGCTTTGTGTGAAGCATGTAAGGGTGTCTTTGGTAAGATACAGCCTTGATGCTGCCAAACACCTTCCTTGGAAGACTGTACACTGTGAATGAGCTGCAGATTTCCTCCCTTTTTCTCATTGTAAATTCCATACACAAGCAAAGTTGCTCTATTCAGGCTATTTAACTGTATTTGCCATAAAAAGGAACGGAGTCAAAGGGCACCAAATCATGTTATCATATTTGCCCTGCAATGTCTGCGGTGAAGCGATACTGCAAATAACCAGGAATGAGTCTTTCAGGTACCTGCTGCTGCGTAGCCAAAGCAGGGAACTATGCCTGGGCATCTTTATCTGCAATTGGACTGCACCAATACCCTTGCCAGCAAGCTGCCACTGAGCACTTCATTTTGTTCCACTTGCTTTCTGAATTTCTTGGTGTTCTGCTAACAGACCTATGCCATAAAATCTTGCAGGTCTTGTAAGTGGGCAGAGGATAACCTTTGTGCTTTGGCTTCATTTGAAATCCTTGAATCATCCTGTGACTACATAAGAACGTGGGAAAGTTGTCCTTTTAATTATTAATTGAGAGGACAATAATGTGTTTTGCAGGGTTTATAGCATTTCCACAGCAGTACTCTGCAACACTGAACACTGCCGTTTGTCTACAGGCAACTCACCTTTGCATGGGTATATACAAAAGTTGCCTCATTCTTAGAGATGTTTCCTGTGACCTTCTTCGCATGTGGCATGTCTTGTACCCTCCCCCGCCAAGAGCACTACTGGTGGCCCTGCTATAAGCTGTGCAGATGTTTCTACCCCATTATTGCAGCTTTATATTTGCAAGAGCCTTCCTCGAACAGATGTTCTTTCTGTGTGCAGATACCGTGCTTCCCACTGCAAACACTTTTACAACACAAACAGCAGATTGTCTTGCTTCTGTCGTTCGGATCAAGAGAGAGTAAATGCCTCATTCTAATGATGGCAGTTGTCTTTGCAGAGTGCTTAATGTCTTCCATTCTCACTGGCCCTGCTCACTTCAGGTGTTTCATTTCTCTTCATTTCTCGGGCTCTTCATCACTTATTTTAGCTCTAAAGGGTTTCCCTAAAAAATCCTCTTCCTGAATTTCCTTTACTGCTTTCACTCTCTTTTAATTCCTTTTGTTGTGTCCTCCTCCTTTTGTAGAAGCTACTCTGCCTTCTTCATCTCTGCTCAATGAGGAGCTAACTCAATGAATTTAAAGGAGAGTGTATTTTCTGCCATAGGAATTAATATGAATTGGTGAATATAATTCCCAAAAGTTGTAGAATAGGAGACAATAATTAACAATGAAAGAAAGTTTGTGTTGGCTAGGTATTGCAAAACCAAGATCTGAACACACCAATCCCTCTGATGTCTAATCAAAAGCCTAACCTGTAAACGGAGTCATTTGTACAGAGTCTTGTAAAATTGCGACAACATTGCACAGAGCTTTGGTCTCTTTCACAGTGATTATGATTGTTTTCTTTGTTCGTTACTGTTTCTGATTAAAAATTACCTGTTCCTGTGCTTTTAGCTTCTTCTGTTTCTCATAAGACATGTTTCAATAATATTGCAGCAATAATAATATATATTTCATAGTAATTACAAAAAAGTAACATTTGTCATTGAATAATAATACATCATGAAGAAGCAATGGTGTGGAGATTCCTTCTGCCACTGCTAGTGTGCTTTGGATACTTGAGCTGGACTATTTAGAGTTATCTGAAGTATCATTATGACAACTTGTACAGCAGAGATGTGACAGGATGTTGAGAGCATCTTCTTTGAATGTCTTCCAACCTCATAGTCATGGAAAACATCTATCTTGTGCTCTGCAACCTCCTGAAACAAACTCTGTCATAGTCTTAATATCTGTGATAAAAATCCTACCCTTTGTTTCCTTATCATAATTTGCCTTTTAAAAATCTTTTAATATCACTTTACATCTAGGTGTTCAATTGACCATATTGTCCCATTTTTGCTCACATTGTTTTCCTCTGCATCCTCTCTGCTATAGTTCTCTCCCACATAAGCACCATTCCACTGAAAAATACTCTGTCACCTACTTGTATTGGTTTCAGTTCTCACGTTACAAGTTCCCTCTTACTCCTTATGCAGATGGACTAAAAGCTATTCTGCCTGCTCGCTTCCAGCTTCATGGATACAATATTAGACGGCTGGCACCTACTAGGCAGCCTTTGAGGGTTTTGCAGCTAAAAGCTGTACTCACAAATGGTGGGCATACAGTTTAAAAAGTAGATTAGGTTCCACTGACAGTAAAATCAGACTATGGTAGTTTTGAATACAAGAATTAAATTTCTACAGGCTGAAGGCACAGCTCAGGGTTTCATGAAAATCTCAGTGATACCCTCACTTGCCTTTCTTAAAAGACTGTAAAATTAATAATAAACTCCTATTTCTTTGAAAAGCACTGTTTTCTCTGTCTGGTAGTCTATGAAACTTTCTACATCTGCTTACAATTACTTTGGAGATGCCAATCTTGACACAAATAAATTTTTCTTCTTTCCAGTCTTTTTGCTTGTTCATATATGAAATCTAGCCATTCTTTAAAAGTAACTATATACCAGTGAATTAGTAATAAAGTCTAGCTGTAAAATTTTCTCTCTCAAAAATGTTTATAAGCCAGTTCTATTAACTCTTATTAATACATTACAAATACAATCCACATTACACCCATCTACTTTGAGATTATGACCCTGAGCCAAGCATTAGCACTAGTTACAAATTCTTTTGAAAAACAGTAGTTGGGAAGAGTGTGTGTGAAAACTGAGGAAAATAAGATTTGCACTGTCATCCTCTCTGCACCATGCCCATCCATCTCACTGGCATCCACCACGGGCCTGTTCAGTTCCCTTCCAAGATGCCCTGTGCCGGCTGCTGCATTGAGGAGCAACACACAAGTGTAGCTCTGAAATTACTGCTCAGTTTGATCATGGCTTGAGATGGTTCTACTTATCAATATTACCAACGTTAGCTGTGGATTCCCCACTGGGTAAGGCAGTTATCCTGGGCTAGACCCACAACAGAGTTATTTAGAAGTAAAAATTAATATTTTGCAAACAAGAAATACTTGCTATATCCAGGTAAATGCAAAGATATTCCATAAGATAATAATCAAGTTACTGTTGCAATTTAGCTATTATTTTTGAATACTCAGTTAGACCTTAGTGCTTGTTATCACGTAAGAGCAAAGGTGTAATTTTATTTAACTTTTGTTTCCCCATGAAGAAAAAGAAATAAATAATCAGGTTGTCATGGTTTGACCCTGGCTAAGTGCTAGGCACCCATGGCAGCCACTCACTCATTCCTTCCCCTGCCACAGCTGGGCAGAGGAGGGAAGGAGAGGGGGGAAAACACCCCAGGAAATTAACCCAAAGGTCCATGAGTTGAGATAAGGAACCAGGAGAAAACAATCCAAGCACAAACCAGGCTCAACTTAAGTTGCAAAGTGAAATTTATTACTACCAGAGTTAGAAGGAGGATATGAGAAATAAACTAAACCTTTAAAAGACACCGTTCTTTTCACTCCCCACCCCTCCCTCCCTCCCACCAACAGTGCAAGGGGGGCAGGGTGTGGGGGTTCAGGTCAGTCCATTTCCAAGATCTTCTTCCCCTGCTTAGGGAGAGGAGTTTTTCTCCTCTGCTTTTGCTGTGGGGTCCCTCCCACAAGAGACAGTTCTCTGTGAACTTCTATGGCATGGGTTTTACTCATACACAGGGTGCAGTCCTCCAAGGACAAACTTCCAGCATGGAAGCAGGGGGCCCCTCTCTCTCCAGCCAGGTCTCCCACCTGGACTGCAGTTTCCTCCTACATCCACCTGCTCCAGAGAGGTCACCTCCTCCACAAACTGCGGGACTTTTATCTCAGTCTGTGTCTCTCACTGGGCTGCACCTGCTACGGCTTCTCTTGGCATCTACGGCTGCTGCGGCTTCTGGCATCTCCCCACTCCAATGCTGGCATCTCACCCACGGACTGCGGGTGGCTCTGCATCCCTCATGGACCCCATGGACTGCAGGGCGGACACCCCACCTCACCATGGGCTCACCACGGGCTCACCACAGCCAGCAGAGGAATCACAGCTCCAGAGCCTGGAGCACCTCCTCCCCCTCCTTCTCCACTGACCTTGGTGTCTCCATGTTGTTTTCCCTCACATATTCTCACATCCTGCTCCTTCTCTAACTAAAAGCAGCTGCCTACACACTTTGTTTTGATTTTTTTCTTAAATATGTCATCACAGAGGCATAACCAACCTTTCTAATTGGCCCAGACATGGCCAATGGCATGTCCATCATCTTCAGAGCCATCCAAGATTGGCTCTGCTGGAAATGGTGAAGAATTCCAGAAGCTTCTCACAGGAACCATCTTTATGGCCCCCTCCCCACTACTAAAACCATAACACAGGTGCCATGAGATGAATAGTTCACAGTATTTGTATTTAAACAGTAGTTATATTTCACTGAAAATAAAGGAAGACTCACCTAAGTCAAAGATAACCTGCAGTTGCTAAATGTTGATGATGTCACCAACAATACCAATATTTCTATCACTTCTTCAGGAAATTATGCCCTAATGGGAGTATGAGAGGGAAAGTGCACTCACACATTTTCTCACAAATCTCACATTTTCTTAGCCAGTGTTTCTCCTCAGCCATCCTCATCCACAATCTCACTTGTCAAAGCAGAAGAGAATGAGCCTCATCTTTTCTGTATAGTGTTTTCTTTTCTACCCTAGATTTTCCAGTTCCAGTTACACTATGAGATGGGTGTTCTCATATTTTTCAGGAAGATAGTAGATCAAGCTACATTTGCTGTCTGCTACACCACATAAAGCTGGAAAAAAATTTATTATGTGGAATTAAACTTTATTTACCCAATTAAGTAAAAAAACAAACCCCCCTAAAAACTAAGAGCAGGACCTACTAAATATCAAGAGCTTCAGTCTGCTGAAATACTGCAATGGGATTGATGAATTGGAAATATTTCTTCAGTGTGGGCTGCATGTAGGGCATCAGCATTAATAAATTAAAGTCCTTAATTGACACCACAAGCCATCTGAAATCACATATACTACCTGAAGACAATGTGTATGTTGAAATATTAGTGCAGAAAGTGCATTGTATTTCCAGTGCCAGTGTGCTTAATTTGCTTACTAACTTAGAAGAACTTAGATTCCAGGAATGGAACAGGCATGGAACTACTCAGTTTAGGAAACTGTTTTATCTGGATAAAGTAGGGAGTTTGAGTCTTTTCCTTTTTTTTTTTTTTTTTTCTTTTAAGTGAGGAGGATGTGGAGCAGCTGCCTAAAGCAGAAATTCTACAAAACTCATTAGCCATAGTAAAATTAAATTAGTGCTCTCTAGATAATCCCAAGTTATTATCCATGAATCTTTGTACAACAGTGCCCTGCATCTCTTTTCCTCTCACACATATTATTTCTGCCTTTGAACTGTTGTTTGGTGCCTTTTAGAAAGCCCATGGTTGAGCCATTGAATGAGTATGAAGCCTTCACTAAAAAATTGGGGTGATTTTTATTCCCCCTCTACTCACAGCTGCATGAAATGCTTCTTCTCTAGCCCTCTGCTAAAACAGGAGACCAAATTCTCCAATGCCTCCTATTCCATTTAGTTGTTTAGATCCACATGAAAAGTTTCTGGTCCTTGCCTAGTCAGGGAATTCAGAGCACAGCTAAAGAGGAAATCTTCTGGGGTAGCCCTGAGGCACATTTTTGAGCAATGCAATTATAGTGGATGTCAATTACAGGGGTGCAAATGTCCCCCAGAGCAGAAATCACAACTATGGCTCAACAGAGCACTGGGACATCTTGTTCCTGCTCTCTTTTCCCCAGTATCAGAGACTGGGTGAAATTTAAGGGGGTTTTTACGAGGCCAGATCAATGAGGCAATTTCCCTCATGCCCTCCAGTTCTCTGAGACATCTGGCATCTTCACTGCCCACAGTGCTGCAGAACTGAAGCTTCAAGGACTTTCTCCAGTAAATTGCAGGAGGATCTTTGCATCCTCCTTGATGCATGGGAGAACTGTGAGAAGGTTTTGGAGGATTTCAGTAATTTCTTGGTTTGACTTCATTCTTTCCTGCATCATGGGCTGACTACAACACCATATGAAGACAACATCTGACCCCTAGTTTATAGCCAGCATTGAGGCAGCTTGCTCAGTTAGAAGCTCTGCAACACTTCCAAGCTAGATATTTCGTAAGTGATTGGGAGACAATTGGAAACAACACTTGAGTTAGATCTTGCAATTAACTCTACAGTACAGATGCACTCCCAAATTCTTTCACCCACTTTCACTTGCAAAGGCACCCAATAGATATTTTCTCAATCAAAGCAGTTTTATTTTAATTGAAAAGGCTTTTCATAAAAAAGTCCTTTGGATTCCTTTTCTACTGCTTGAATAAAAAGCTAAGGGAAAGATTTGGTTTTCAAGAAGCTGAGTTAGGAAATCCAGTCCTGTTCCAGACTAGCAACAGTTGAGTGCCTAAAGGCAGTCTCACAACACACCATCTGATTAACTTAGAGCAAATCTGGACGGCTTTCAGAGAATACACAACGAACTATTCTCAACCATGGGAACAGAAAAGTAAAGGAAGAGGATGCTTTCAAAGAAGATAATAGGTGAAAAAATTAATTGAAGAATCATCTACTAAAAAAGAATTCCCTTTGTAAAATGATGATTAATCAAAGCAAGAAACAGTCCGTGAAGGGGAAAAAAGTTACTTTTGACAAATCTAAGCAATTATCATGTTAAAATCTTATAAAATTTTATTTATTTATTTACTTTTATTTTGGCTGGGATTAGGTCAGGAAAAACTTCCAAAGCTCTTATTTGTCATTGACAGATCAGGGCTGTATGACACTGAGAAAAATACAGCAAGAATAATGACACAAATACGTAAGTTTCTCTGAAGGCAATTTTTACATCTCTTTCACTAATCTTCTCTGTGTCATTGTGAGGAGTAAAACACCTTCCTGGTATCAAACATCTACATTAACTGATGGGTAGAGAGCACCTGCAGCCACAAAATTGTACTAAATGGGGTAATCACCACCCAAGGTTCTAGGGACCTTCTACTCAACTAACTACCACTCACCACTGTTACCAACTATATCACAGGTTATATGAATGCCTCCAAGTAACAGAGACAGGATTACAAATATTTGATAGAAGCTTTTTCCTGGAGGCATCCTTGTGGTAGTTCTTCCAGAGGTGATTTTTGAAGTTTTTCTGCAAAAATTAAGGAAGACTTTGGCCCATCTCTACTTCTTGTTGAGAACTGTTTCTTCCGAAGCAGTGCTAAACCATCAGTGCTAGGTACCATCCCTGGAATTTATCATCATAATGCTAAAGAACATATTTTAGTCCAGATTGCAGTGAACCAAGATGGCAGATTGTTTTTTTGTTTCCCTGTGAAATAGCCTCTGCTTTTTTTCCCACTTTCAGTCTGCAAAAGCTGTCATAATATCAATAAAATTGGTACATCACTAGAAAGCCACAGTTTCCAATCTTTGCTTCATGTGCAACATGTTGCCCAGAAGACTTTCTGATATTGCCTCTTCATACAGGAAATTAAAAACTTAAAACCAAGGCCAACAGAGAGAACAAACCTGTCCACAAAATGCAAGTTACTCAGTATTGCTCCTCCTGAGACCACTGTTCTAGAGTAACGTGCAAATATTCTCAACAAATCACAGCTTAAATATCAGTTTGTTTGCCAAGTGATTCTCCCGACTCCCTGCTTACAGCCATGAGAAAACATTTTATTTATTAATTATTATTTGTAATTTGGGAAAACAAATGGCTGTATTCCCAGTCAGTCAACTCTCCTATCCACATATGTGCATTCCAGGAGCACAAGCTTTACCTCTGGCTTAGAGAGGTATTTTTTTCCCTGGGATCCTTCATTAAAACATTAGCAGCACATTACTGCTTAGCAGGTGCACAGACCCCATAGCCAAATGTTACTTGTTAACTGTGGTGCAACATTATATGGCCATAAATGTCTAGGTATTAATCACATGTTTTGATTTGTATCCAAAATGTGATTTATGCACCAGATTTCTAAGACTGCGTGCTAAACTAACAAGGAAGAGCGAAGGAATTCAGCTCAGTCAGGCAGCCATTAAGTGGATGTACCTGTGAGCAGGCAGGGCAGTGCTGGAAGACCAACTGGAATCAACCACACCAGCAAGGGGGGACAGAAGGGAAACAGAAGCCATCTTTCACAAATTCAACTTCTTTCCTTTGCTAAGAAAAAGACTATAAGAACAGTTCATAGATCAAGGAAACGTACAAGAAAACAACCTTCCTAAATCCAGCTTCCTTTCAAATAAAAGAACAGAGATGTTCCCACTAGAAGTTCTGCTCTATTCAAAGCAGGATTTGACAACAATATAGTAGTCTGTTGGTACTCATATGCTAATTTATATGTAATTCCAAGAGGGAACAAAGCACTGACTGGCAGAAGGTCTGTAGTCCAGTTTCACTAAGTCTTTCTTATTCTACTAAAAACACACTGTGCTGCCATGAGGATCAACAGTAGAAATTTTGTTATCATTGCTTTTGCCACCTGATAAAGTGGTGGCTCCTTGACACTCCTGAGTTGCTTAGTTGTGTTGATGAAAACACAGTACACATCACGCTTCAAGCACAGCACCTCACATGGGACATGGATGCATCAGAGGAGAGTGCTAAGCAAAGCTGCAGAAAAGCCAAAGAGGAAAGCCCACAGAAGGATGCTGGCTTTCCAAGCACCTGTGGCTTGATAGTTTTCTCTAATTTTAGGAGAAAGTCCCATATGATCTGACCTATAGCAAAGCTTTGGAACAGATGAGAATAGTCCAATGGATTTTTGAAAAATCCTCCCTTCATTCTTCTCTTGAACTTCCTAATTCATATTTTGGCCTAAGGAATGTATTGAAAAGGTCATTCATGAGAACAGATGAAAGCAGTACTTGCATCCCACCTGCACACACAAGATGGTAAATAACTGGCAACTGAACTCCAAATCAAGAGAGAAAAAAGCCTAAGATTCCACCCCAAAAGAAATATCTGAAACAATGTACTTCAAAACACCTGAAACAGGATGAGTGTATCCAGTTTTTCACAGAGATATCCAAGGACTGACTGAATTGCATCTCACTGCATACAGACCCTTAACTTTCCAAGGGATTCATTGTGACATTCTACTCCTCATCTTTCATTCAGGATCCTATTTCCTGGCACTGATTTTACCTTCACCCACATTTGCAATTATTTACTGTGCTTTCTGTTATAAGGGAGGAACCATGTTGCTGGCCTGAGACATTACCCAGGAAAAGACATAACATATGCAAGATATGGTATATCCTTCATCCTTGACTTCCACCTTCCCCACTCTGACATTCACTTTCTCCCTTAATTTCCAAGTCCAGTTAAGCAAATCACAATAATCAATTATGATCAATGAAATTTTTTATCTGTGACCTCCCTTTTGTGTGTGTGTTGCTTCCTATTAGCTAATGCCACACAATTAATTTCTTCTTGATACTCCTTTTGTGCTCAACAAGTAGTCATAGTTATGGCCAACCCATCTTTTCAATGTAAACCTTGCTCTAACATGGGAATGAAATCACTACAGATCTATTATTTCTCGGAACAGGATATTTCATTTGCATAAAATATTCTGCACTTGACACAGTGCCAGGAAGAAACACCTAATGTCCATTCTTCATTGCACTCTTGCCGTGGCCTTAGGAACAGAAGGAATCACCGTGTTAGTCTCGTGCCGGCTACTCCTGAGTTCCCCACTTCTTAGTCATACCTCTGATTTATACTCCCGTGACTCTCTGAGAGCCCTGTCAAATCAGTGATCAAGATAATGGATAAAAAGGAATTTCTTACATGATGTAATTTCACATTAAACAGGATGGTTCACAGGTTGTAATAGAAGGTCAATAGCAGATATTATAACCCCTAAATTGGTGGGAAAAATAATGGTTATTTGAATCAAAACCTAAATAAAGTTCTATACAAGTCAAGATAGCTGAAGGGAAGTGTCTCCATGCATGTCAGTGATATGCCTGATCTAATAACCTCAAAGGAAGGCAGATCCCAACCTTGTTCATTTTCAGAGCAGTGGGACTTACTGGCAGGGAATGGCATTAGCACTGTCTTCAAATGTGCAATGTCTCTTTTTACTTTTAAGTTGGATGGCTATATTCCAAAGTAAAAAAATTATCTAAATGTCATTAGTCCAATGGGAATGCAGAAAATGTACATTTTGGAGACAGATCAACCTGTTAAGCAAGAAAAGAAGACCAAGAAGAAATTAATTAATTGAATGGATTCATGAGTCCCTCATTTGTTATTAATAAAGCACTGAGGAATAAAATGTTGATGAGACACAGTCATTCACCTTGGATCAGTATGCAAAAGGAAAATTCAGGGCACTGTAGATAGTTATCAAGGCCATATGCACAGCTTTTTGTACTGAGTTATGGATGTTATAATAAATGGTAGACTCAACATCATGTACGTATACTTTGCCTAGGGATGAATTTCACCCTAAAAAAGAACCCGATGAGGCAAATTTTAGAGAAGAAGAGAACTGATTTAATACAATGTATAGCATGTAGTCACTAATGGACTTTTAGTTATTCCCAAAGATAACTGACTCCATAAAGGGTTTTAAGTAATTCTTAACATTATTTTCGTACACTTCAAAGACCATCACTCTCTTAAAACTATTTCTATATTTCTCCATATTACAGAGCTATATGCATCTTAGAATATTACACAATTATGTACACACACTACTTTCTGCTTTCATGGGCAAAAGTGTCCTGTGGTAATGACAACCACAGTATTGAACTTTCTTATTTCAGAAGTCTAATGTATTTTGCCTCAGCTCTTAGGTCTTCTTTTTTTATTACTTGTGCTTTATATATATAAATATATCCTGTTATTTATAGCAGTCTGGTTGTTGTTTTTTGTATCTTATCAAATACTACCAAAATGAATACAATTTTAGCCATTGTACAGTGTAGTCAAGGCCTACTCCATCTGCAAGATCTGCTGCAGTCCATTCTCTGAAGAAAACAGAAATTATAATTTATTGATTTGCTAAAACTTGCTTAAGTTACTTGAAACTGCCAAGGGGTGAAATCCACTCTTGAATATGAGGCTAGGCACAACGCCTAAGAAGTGCTTAAGCTCATTTTGAGGATATAAAAGTCATTGAAGTGGTTACACAGGACTGGTGCTAGTACTTCACACAGGAGAGGAGCTGACCATGTGTGAGCACTTCAGGAAATCACACCAGGTTCTGATTTTCCCCCAAATTTCAGCAACTATATTAATAATTCTACCAGGCCCTCACAGCCATGCTACAGCTCAGGACTGTTTCATTTTGTTTAAGTAATCACAGAGGGATAAAACCACTGTAGGTCATAGTAGAAGCTCAAGTCATTAGAAATACCTCCTCACATCTTCAGTGCTATGATTGTTCCAAGGGGAAAAAAAAAAGTCTCAAGGCAATTTTACAAAAAGGAAAGAAGGGATAGATTCATCTAATTCACTTCTAATACAGATTTAAAGAGTTCTCTGCTTTTTGCCTGTGCTTGAAACCAGATCTCTCACATATCCCTGAAGATATGCCATGTGCTGTGACTGGTTAGGACCAAGTCTTCTAGTCTAGAAAAGTACTTTTTTTGTTCACTGAGTCCAGACTGTATTAAGTTGAAAAAGGTAGAATAAGAAAGGGGGGAAGAGCACTTTTTCCAGCACAGAAAAAACACAAGAGCTTAATTGCATCTGTTTACTGCTTTATTTCTGAATTTCTAAATCATTGGCAAATTTAAAGAAGGGCCAGCTAGTATTGGAAGAGATCCTGAATAGTCAGCAGTAGTTTAGTGAGATCAGTCAGGCCACAAAGCCTTGCCAGAATTGCTCCTCCCTCAGAAATTTTTTAATCTATATTTAAACATCCTTGATCTAGCCACAAGACACATGATAGGGCTGACAGCGAGGGAAGAGGGGCAAGTAGGAAATTAGAGTTTCCAACAGAAGGGGGGGTGGGACAGCACTTCTAGAAAATCTGGGCTCTTTGGACATAATTGCCTGGCAGTGTGTAAGTATTACTAAAACCCAGGATTATTTCCAACACTACAACATCATATCCACTACTACTGTCTGCCAGTGTGTTAGTAGTAAATCTGAAGAGCCAGGAAAATAAGTGGAGCCTGTCTGCCTGCAATGAGGGTCTGGCCTCTGCACTACAGCAGTCAATGCCTTTCTCAGAGAATTAAATTATCTGCTAAATATCTAAAATATTCCTGAGACAATAAATGCTCTTTGTTAAATTTCTGGGGGTGGAGGGTGGGAGAAGTCTGGGATTCGAAAAAGAGAACAGCTACAGGTATAAATGGAAAGCAGAGCACTCCTGGAAGTGAAAGGCCTTGTTGGCATCACTACACTGGCTTCACCAGCAGCCAGTCCCAGCCTGGCAAAGGTGCACACTTTGTGCTTTCCTTGCTCCTCTGGCATAATAAAACTGCTATAAGATTCAGGAGAAACTCTTTCCACTCGATTCTCTCTCGGGTTGTCACAGACCAAGTCAAGACCTTAGGGATGAGAAAACCAGTGCTCCTCACACAGCTCTAGAAAGAATTGCCTTTAGGAAAGATGGTCAAGAAGAGGATGAAGTGACAGACATATCAAATCTCGTGTATTTTGGGTAAAGGAGGGAAAACAAAGATCTGACTGAAGGCGATCCCATAGGTTTGTGAGTTCAAACAGAAGATATACCAGTTTCTGAAGGGTAGCTGTGAAGCAAACAATTTTTGAATTTTTAACAAGGAGCGTTTTGCCATCCAATCAGAAGATCTTTCTTGTGTAGTAGCAGCACCACTGGAAGAGAGATTGAAACAAACTTAACCAAAGTAAGCCTACTCTCTTCTCTGTTTAGACTGTTCTATAGGGCATATGGGGCTCGATTGTGTCATCAGTTTAAATCACAATTTTCCATCGACCTCAATGGGAAGATTTGGTTTAAAATAAATATAACTCCACTGCCTTTGCATAGTACAGTTTAAAGTGTTAAGGTACTGAATTGGACACCAGCTGCCATGGTAGGAAGCACCTGAAACTCTATAACATACCAGTAGTAGGTGTCACGTGGCCAGTTCAAGTCGTTATCTTCCTAGAACATAGATAATACGAGAGAGGCCATGAGGTCTTTTGGAACCATCCATCCATGTACTGGTTTTGTCTGGGATAGACATAATTTTGTTCATACTATCTGGCATGGTGCTTCTTTTCGCCATGATGAAAAAAGAGCTGATAACACTAGCATGTGTTAGCTATGGCTGAGCAGTGCTTACACAGTGCCAAGGCCTCTTCTGCTTCTCACGTCACCTCACCAGAGAATAGGCTGCTGGGAGTGCACAAGGAGTTGAGACAGCTCCCCAGTTGACCAAAGGGACACCCCACGCCATATGGCCTTGTGCTCAGTGATAAAAGCTGGGAGAGAAGTTTCCCACGGCTGCAATTACTCAGGAACTGCCTGGGCATCGGTCAGCTGGCAGAGAAGAGTTGTGGGTGGGTTTGCATCCCTTGTTTTTCTTGGGGTTTTTTTTCTTTGTTTCCTTTTTTTTTCCTTTTTTTTTTTAACTTAAACTGTCAACTCAACTCACAAATTTTCGCTGGGGATGGTAGTGATGTAAACAAGCAACCGCATGGGGCAGAGTTTCCCATCAGGGTTAACCCATAACACGTACTGTCACTGGGCTCACCAGACCACTCCTAAAGGAGACCACTGAGGCAAGGACAAGCCCCACCCCTCTAACAGACTCACTTTAAATGCACAGCACTGTTCCCAGCATTCAGAGTAGAATGGACAATCACAAGCCCAGGATTTCTTCAGTTGCCAGGCTCAATTTGTTCCCATTCCTTTTCATCTATTTGCACACTGATATTATCCTTCAACTCAAACAGCTTGTCTTCCATATTGGTGTTTGTTGTCCTTCACCCAGGAAACAATTTAGTTTCTTGATCTCTATGTGAAGACCGAGCAAACCAAGCTCTTCTAGATTTGTCTCATTTCACATGTTTGTCATGCTCCCAACCGTCCTACTAGCCATCCTCTGAAATCTATATTCACTTTTCTTAAACATAGGACACCACAACTTCATGCAAGACTCTGTATGAAGTTATCTCCCTGAAAACTCTTATGAAAGCTAATAAAATTATACATGCAGGAATTTTTACTGCTGTAAAATTCATATCCATAAAAAGCAGTTCTTCCATATCTTTTCTTAGTATGGCTGGTATTTAATATGCGAACGATGGCAGACATATGAAAAAAAAGTAGGTGACTGAAACCTAGAGCTACAAGGAAGGTTTTTAATAAGTATTTTTCTTGGTATAACTGCAGTGGATATTAACTAACAGTTATACTTCCTCACAGAAAAGAAATTCAAATAAACCTAAAATAGAACTTTTCACTGAGAATATGTTAGTCACCAAACCAAGCAAGATTCTTGGGAATTTTGTATGCCATCAGTGAAGAGACTTGCAGGAAAAGTATGAGATAAATGGCTTGTGGAGAAATACAATTCCATGCTAGTTCCATGCAATCAAAGCCCTTTTGAGAAGCCTGTATCAACACACTGGAAGATAAATCTGTTTTCAGAGGAAAACACTAACACATCTCATACATGTGTGAACATTTTGTTCAGCCTCTTAGCATACCACATTACCACTTACTAGTAAGTAACCATAAGAACTGAAAAGGAAAATTTCCACTTCTCTTACAAAAACTCTGAAGTTTTTCTTTAAAAATAAAAGAAAAGCACAAACCCCCCAAAAAGCCCAACCACAACACAACAAAATAAAAAAAGACGTCTTACCACCTCCACACTCCCCAGCTGCAGCATTCGACCAAGCAGTGACTGCTGACTCCAGCCCATAGTCTCCATTGCCACACTGCAGGGTCAATGCAATGCTGCCTACCTTCTCCACGGAAGTCTTACAGCAACTTCTCAGCAACCATTTCCCTCCGGAGCTGAGTGCTGAAGCCTGAGGCTATCCTTTGAGTCAGGGAAGGTGATTATACCCTAATTTCATTCAGTGAGAGCAGGGGCTTAATTAAGTTTTCTTACTTCATTGGTGTAGCATATGAACTCCAGATCATGGGGCTCATGGGAGCATTGCCTTCCCTGAAATGAAGTTCTAGAGCCAGGAAAGTTTTCCTCACAAAATCTTCTTGAATTGGATATACTTTCTGTCTTCAAAGTGTGTTTTCAGTGAAATTACATGTTTCAATGAAAGCATTTTTATTGAAAATACTTGCTGATAAGCTTTGATGAGCATATTGAACCATGGATTGTGCTACCGTATAGAAGAAGCTAAAGGACCCAACACATTTTGTGCCTACAAGCTGAAAGGAAGTTTCCAGTCATATCTTACCCTACTCTCAGTAACTCTCATTCCTTGCTGACCTTCTCCAAGCATTGGCTTTAGTAGAAGCCAAGGAAATTTTTGAAGTTCTGTGTGAGATTTCACTACCTTAATTCAATCTTACTAACCCTTTCTCTAGACAAAGTCCTTTTCTTTTTACAGGCTTTTCTCCCTCTGCTACCCCTCTTCATGTAGGACAGCCCTGGATCTCCTCCAGCTGGACAGTTTTCCTGTCTGGTTAGTGCAAGAGAAGAGACTATCGCCTTACCTGCTCCTTTACACATCTGAGACTCCTTTCTTCCCAAGAACAATTCTGCCTGGCTCTCTCATGAGCTTTATAAGGTTGCAGTTGCTCTGAGAAGCCCTGGCCACCACAACTGTCTTGATTTTCTGTTTATGGTATTTGTTGCAAATGTTATTGCTAAATCCTCATTTCTTTCTGTAGCCCACAAACTTGATGATAGCACAAGCCCTGCCGTTCTTTCCAGTTAAATACATTTTCAGCCTGAACAGTTTCTCTGTAGAAAAAGAGACTCTCATAACCTTTTGAAGATGCACTTGATGCCTCCTACTAATGCTTAGGGGTTAAGACTTTGTGGCAAACACCTGCCAACTCAGCTCCCAGTGCTAGTTACATAAATATGCTTTTGTTCTTAGAATATGTTACACCAGGTTTCATAAAAGCACCCGTGTACAACTATAAAAGATTTAAAAGATATAAATAATAACCTAGGAGTCATTTAAAGTTAGGATCAGCAAATTTCAAGGAAGGGATCAACCAACTTTGGTAATTTAACAACTGTTTAAAATACATTAGCAATATCTGGTTTAATCTTATGGTAATTTATAAGCTAAGAGGTTTTGTAAGAAAAAAGTCACAGTAATATAGGAACACAATAAATTAAGTACAAGCCTACAAGTTAGTTTTTTAAAGAAAAAGTCTATCGTTCTACAGGATTGCTAATGACACATGAGCATGCATTTAAACAAACAAATAAGCACACAAAAATATCTATAAAACATTTCAAATAGCTGTATAAGGTTGGTTTGGAAAGCAGGTATATTTGATGTGGCCCTTATATTTCCATTCTGTGCCACAGTATTAATGAATGCAGGTACTCAGAATTAGCACACAGGCATTTTTCATGCTTGAAAAAGAATACAGGAAGCTCACAGTACGCCCACTCAAAGAAGACATATGAGGAACTGATTCATTGTATGCATACCTAGTGTCTTGTTGCATATATACCTCATTATGTTGTGTCTGGGGGTTCAGCACCTTTTCTCAGCTTTTCTTACACACTTTACTGCCACTAAGGCAAGGAGTCAAAGTGATAGCTGTTCACCCTTCTAGCCATTCTGGGCAGAACCAGTTGTCTAGTGACGTCAGAACTGTTTAGCACAGAAAATACATAAGGAATCCTTTGTAAACATAGCAAGGTGGCCATACACCAGGTGCTCCCCACTGAGGTTGTTTTTCAAGACACTTTGAAGCCAAATCCCTCATCAGGAAAGCGAATCAAGACATGTCTGTCTGCACAAGGGGAGCAGAGCTGTCCTTCTGCTCTAGGAAGGACTGGAGGCTGGGCTGGTACCCGAGAGGAAGCTGGGAGCCCCAACAGTGCTGTGCTTTCATGTGCTGCCAGGCAGCACAGGGCCAGGTGTGCCCCACAAGACCTGGGCAAGCCCCTCTGCCCAGGGTCTGCTACACAGCACAGACTTTTCTTGGCACATTGTCACCAGTGCCAGCCAACATGGCATGGACCCATGAGCAGGGCTGCTGCTTTGAACAGTAGTTTCATACATGGACGAGCATTTTCATGGTTGCTCTTCAAAAGTTTCCACTTAAAACCAAAAAACAGACACCTTTCACTGGACCCAAACTAGGACTAAGGACAATTGTTATGCTTTGGAGGGGTTTAATTAATGACTTTGTCTTGCTTCTTCCCCTTTCACATAAGAATAAAACTTACTGAAATCTCAAAAAACTTAATGACTCTTACATAAACTCTCATGGAAGAAATCACACTTTACAGTTTTAAATGCTGTTTTAAAAGTCCATTCCATTCTTGCAGGGCTTTATTTTACAAGTAATGCTGAAGCTAAATCTATTCTTTCAATATAATTGGTGTTTATGATTTAAGTAATCAAACAGGATCCTTAGCATTGGGAGCCATGAAATCTAGACCTACTTCGACTTACTTCTGTTAGGTGACTTTGCCTAAACTAACAAGGGGTCAAATAGGGAAGGTGCTGAAAGAGTAAAAAAAAAAAAAAATATTTATTCAAAGATCTTTGAAGTAGAGAGACCTTTTCACCCCATTGTCCCAGTCTTGGCTATGTTTGCCAAGCCTTTCTACAACACAAGAGGTTAATTCTGTGGATAATAAAAACAGCAAGCAAGGTAATACAAAACTGGCATTATACAAATGGGCTTGGGGTTGCACAAGAGGAATATCAATATTATTAAAGGAAGGACTTGCCTTGTATTGTATGTTTCCCATTAAAAAATTCCTTCACAGAATTCTGCTGAGTCCTAGTGCTCTGGCAATACAAAATCTTTCCTTCACTTTCAAAAAAAAGTCAAAGATGCAACAGCAAAACTATATTATTAACAAAGTCATATATGTCAATAAGAATAAAAGATAGTAAAGAAAGGAATATAAGTGAAAAACTCATAGAGCACATTCCACAGCTTTTAAACATACAGATTTACAAGGGAATATAATATTCCTGAAAAGAGGATAGTCATAGGTTTGTCTTTTGTGGGACTCAGGCTGTTGAGAATATCTCAGGATTGGACCCCAGAGTTCAGGAAGACATAGAAGAAGTTGCCTGACACAGATCTGACAGCCTACTTCCAACTTCCAAGCCCATGCAGTTTTTGTTTTGAATCTCTCTGGAGAGGAGTCTGCCAATTGTACCAGACTGCAAGGTGGTTTAATGATGTGGACAAACGGGCCTTTTATTTCTCCTGTGCTCCTCTGGGAAAATTTGGAAACCATACATTGTAGTACCTTTCAGTGTTCCCGCAAACTGAATAGGGAGTTTTCCAAAGCGTACAATAAGTTGCCAGAGGTTCAGCAACAAGACAAAACCTTCAGCCTGTTATTGATAGTTTGCCTGCACATACAAAAGAAATGGTCCTTTATAAACACATTTGAAAATTCAGGAAAATTGTTTTTCTTGCTGATATTTAGAATATGATTATAGAAATAAAATTTTCACCAGAGGTATTCATAGTGTAAAGCAACTACAAATGCAAGAAAGAACTTGAATGAATATTAAAGTATCCCAGGTAGGATACAGAGATGCTTCAAAAAGAGACTGAAGTTCATCCTCCCTTCCCCACATGCACTGTTTTCCACAGTTGCCCATGTATCACTTGATTGTCCTTATCATTCCCAGAGAATACAAAATATCCTTTCCCAGATTTAGTAGTATAAGTTAAACAAGAAATAGAGAAAGGCAGAACCCAAAGGAACTCCTGTAACTTTTATAAATAGTCTTTTACAAAAGATAAGGGCTTATGAACTGAAAAGACGATACTGTCTATTCCTGACCAGTTTTCTGGTCAATGCCATTTTACATGTCATCTCCTCACAATGGATAGTCCTCCAACCAAAGAATTGTTCCAAATATTGTTTTTACAATTTGCAAATTACTTCGTGAAATTTTCTCTCTGTTGTAACAGGAGATGTTCTTAATCCTCTTTGTAGCTGATAATCACATTTCCCATTAAAGTAATCTTCTCTCATACCCATAGGACAAGCTGTAGAGGAAGATTTCACAAGGGCATGTAGTGATAGGACAAGCGGTAATGGCTTTAAACTGAAAGAAAGTAGGTTTAGATTAGATATTAGGAAGCAATTCTTTGCTATAAGGGTGGTAAGGCACATGTTGCCCAGAGAGGCTGTGGATACTCCATCCCTGAAAGTGTTCAAGGCCAGGCTGGATGGGGCTTCGAACAACCTGGTCTAGTGCAGGTGTCACTGCCTAGGGTACAGGTTTGAATCTAGAGGAACTTTAAGGTCCGTTCCAACCCAAACCATTCTGTGATTCTATGATTCTGAGACAAATAAACATGAGGTGGTTCAGGTCTATCTTCACAACCTGGAGGATCCTTGCTGTTCGTAACAGTCAGAATTTTCTCATTGAAAGTCTTCTCATGTCCAAATACACACTTGCCGTTCTACAGCCACTTAGGCAGGACACAGGAAAGGGAACTCATCTCATTCAAACTTCAAGCGTTCTATTCTCTTAAACCATATTTCTTAAATTTTAATGTTAAGTTAGTGGATTTTTATGAATGGTAACTAGGAATGACATAGTTGTTCTTGTCCTTCTATTCTCTATTCTCTCTCCCTCTACATGGAATTATACTAGGGAATATACTGTCCTGAAACGAAGATGGATTCAGAGATTCAGTAACCTTTTCCAAACCATATCTTGTCTGAGTTCATAACTCCCTGCACACATGCACCCACGTGCTCTTCCTGAGTCCTTGTTTTTGCTCCATTTTTCCTCCTCTCTATACCATAGTTCCTCATCACTGGAGCACCCAAATTTTTGTTTCCTTGAGAATCTTTGATTGACCTCTGTATGAAAACACCTGTTTTGCAAATAAAAGGTACAAAATTGATTTTGCCATTAGTTCTATTGCTTTCCTTGAGGCCATCACTACACAGGATGGGGATTCACATATGATAATGCTGACATTCAAATCTAAAACTGAACTGTCTAAAGACAACCTCCAAACACTACTCCAGTGATTTATCAACTGTACATTCACACAGAAATATTTGATGTACTGCTCTATTCACCAAAGTCTTTTATTGTACAGTCAAAGGTTATTTGGAGTTTATCCATTGCCATCAGGCTGGAGCTCTCTATTATTAAGCAAAATTCAGCCTGGAGGGAAGTGAAACTGTGCAAGGAATATGCAGTGTTTTGATTCATAAAAATACTGAAAAGTAGGTTTGGGACTCAGTTTTAGGGAAGATTGTGTCAGTCTTTTAAATTAGTCCCCCACAGTCACAAGCACCCAGTACATATGTAGTTCAGAGAGGTCACAAGAATATCTGTTCTACTGTCTCTATACACCTCATATCCTAATGTCCTATAAAACATCTGAAGAAGGCCAGAAGTTACAGCTATAAATTGCCATGGAAATGTTGCCATTTTGATGGATCCCTATAATAGCAAAAAATTTTCCTTTTTACTCGTCTTTCTTCAGATGGACTGTTGCTTTAGAACTTGATCATACATCTTGAGCTCATGGAAAGGAAAGAAATGAAAGACAAATACTAGGATTATTCTGCAAAGATAGACTCAAAAAAAGATGTAAAATTCACACTAAAACTGAGACTCTCTACTTTCTCTTTTACTGCGGAAGAATCACCATATCTTTTCCTAGTAGTCTTTATATACGAAACGGAAAAAAAGTGTAGCCTTAATGCCCCACAAGGAAAAAAGTGCACTCAATGAAAAATGTACATTTTCAAAATAAAATAATTAACTCCCCTTATTTATCTCTGAAAGGAAGTTATAAACACATCTGGCATTATTATAAATGACACGTCTGAAAAGATTTCTGAATTTCCATGAAGCACAAGGACAATGTACTCACTGAAGAGCAGGAATATTTCAGAGTCCAAGCCCCTTCAGTGCCCAGAGATCACACTGCACTCCAGCTCTTGCCATGCTCATGCACCTGTGTTTCTTTCCCAAAGTAGTTAGAAACTGCATATCCAGTACCAAGACTCTGGACCTGTGGTGAATGTGTTGTCCTGCAGATTGTATACAGATAAATCTTACATGGAAACTGATAAAAATGTAGATTATTGAAGACCCAGACTGTGTCTGAAGTTACTTGTTTGTGTGTAGCTTGTCACTGCTTTCAGCTTGCACAACTTCTCAAGCTGCAGCTACATGAGACAACACATTTGATGAGACAAGAGAGTGTTGCTGCCATAAAATGAGAGCCTTTAACATCACTGGTTTTCATTCTTGCCATAAATGAGACCAGAAATTGTCAGGAAACCAATGTTTCTGCCGAGACCAACTTTGGAGCCATGCATTGACCTAGTGAATCTGCCTATTACTATCAATATTATTCCTTGTTACTGGAAGAATAAAGAAAATCATTACCTGGGTTCCAATCCCTCTCCCAATTGTCCCAGAGCCTCAAAGCCTCTTTTGATAGCCCTCAGCTTTCTCTCTGTTATTTCTTCCCTGACATTTGAACAACCAATAGCAGATCGTAATCAGAGGGCCTTACCAGACTGGAAAGTCTTCCAGTAATGTCCCTTCTCTGAGCCCCTGGGAGATTGCAGACTTCCTTGTTAGTTGAGTCCCATCTGTGCATCAGGACCTCTGTTCCCCTTAGAAGGGAGTCTCCTATTACAACTACCCTCCTTTTCCTGTTAACAGAGGAGGTCCTGATGCAGGGTACAGGTGGTGTTGTTTTAGGAGGCCCCACTACCCCAGAAGGACCTTCTCCCACCTCATCTGTTATCTGGCCTTTTAGTACCAGAAGCGTCGGACCTGTCATGGAAGGTACCAGTCCCACTTACCAAATTCTAAGAAGAAGGGGGAGCCTTCCTCCTGCTATGTGCACTGACCTGCTTCCAGCCCTCATCTTTAACAGATCCTTGACTAATAGTCCTTTGACTAATTATCCTGCAGGGTTCTGAGTCCATCTGCTTCTCCACTACAATGCAGGTTCAGGACTGGAAGAGATACTAAGCAAGTTCACAGAAAACGAAAAACTGTGAGGAGCTGTTCACTCCCTAGAAGGAAGGGAGGCCCTGCAAGACACCTCAACAAATCAGAGGCCTGGGCAATCACCAGCAATATGAAGTTCAAAAGTGGGCAAGTGCAGGAATCTGCACCTGGGACACAGCAACCCTGGATGTACGTACGGACTGGGGAATGAAATACTGGAAAACAGTGCTACAGAAAGGGACCTGGGGGTCCTGGTTGATGGCAAGCTGAATCTGAGTCAGCAGTGCCCTGGCAGCCAGGAGGGCCAACCCTGTCCTGGGGGGCACCGGGCACAGCATCGCCAGCAGGGCAAGGGAGGGGATTGTCCCGCTCTGCTCAGAGCTGGGGCAGCCTCACCTCGTGTACTGGGGGCAGTTTTGGGTGCCACAATATAAGACATTAAGCTATTAGAGAGAAACAAAGCCCAAAGGAGGGCAACAAGGATAGTGAAAGGTCTGGAGAGGAAGCCGTAGGAGAAGCAGTTGAGGTCATTTGGTCTGTTCAGTCTGGAGAAGAGGAGACTGAGGGGAAACCTCATTGCAGTTACAACTTCCTTGTGAGGGGAAGAGGAGGGGAAGACACTGATCTCTTCTCTTTGGTGACCAGAGACAGGACCCGAGGAAATGGCCTGAAGTTGTGTTAGGAGAGGTTTAGGTTGGATATTAGGAAAACGTTCTTCCCCCAGAGGGTAGCTGGGCACTGGAACAGGCTCTCCAGGGAAGTGGTCACAGCACTAAGCCTGACAGAGTTCAAGAAGCATTTGGACAATGCTCTCAGACACATGGTGTGACTCTTGGGGATGGTCCTGTGCAGGGCCTGAAGTTGGACTCAATGATCCTTGTGAGTCCCTTCCAACTCATCTTATTCTGTGATTCTGTATTGCAGTGACTGCATAGATAACTGTTTTCCTAAATGGTAAACCTTACCCTATCTTGAAAAATTCTGCAGTGACCACCAGTCGTCTTTGGCTTCCACAACCTTGATATTGAAATAAAGTCAAGGTCAGATGATTTGGGAACCCCAAGAAATTAATCTTCAAGCCATCAGCTCAAACCATGAGGACAATGAGCTGAAAAACACTATGTGAAATGAGGTACTGGTCATACTCATTTTCTTATTTGTGAAGTATGTTACATCAAGAAATAATTAGGGAAATCTATATTAAGTTACCATACTTTTATTATACTCTCTGAATAAATGTTTAAGACCTAAGGAGTCTTTACCTTCCGGAAAGTACCTCTAGGAAAGTGATGAGACAATGGAAAAAAAATCACAGAACCACAGAAAATGCTGAGTTGGAGGGGACCCACAAGAATCATTGGGTCCAACTCCTTGACCTGCACAAGACCATTTCTGTACTGAAGATATTTCAAACTTAAGAGCAAGAAAGAGTCACTAGTGAGACACATTGTGCCTGCCTGTCTCTCTTTCTACAAAATGTACTTTCCTTAAAATGAAAGGCAAGTTTTGATTTTATGGAATTTGAATTTATGTGGTCTGGTGATTTGCCATCAGGAAATGCATGCTTCTACCCTAACACTTATTGTGATAATTCTAAGACTCATAGACTATTATTTTAGCAATAACAATTGTGTAATGTTTTATTTGAGTTACAAAACTTAACTATGGTCAGTTTCAAAATGCCAGAGTTGTTTGAATACCTTGCCTCAGAGTTCTTTCAGTCTCTCTTCCATTTGTATTGTAGTTGCTCATCCACACATTCCCAAGCCTTAAAAAATAATTCAGAAAACATATATAGGGCCATAGAACCAAGACAGCTCAACTATGTTTAGTTAGCAACCATTTCACTTTCACCACAGGGAGAACTATAGTACTAAAAGCTAATAACACAGAAGTTATTTACATGGACAGCTTGCTGGGACCAGGAAAATTGCACTTACATGAAAAGTTTGTTTTTCCTAAGGTCTAACATTAAAGCTCAGTTCGTCTTTATTTTCTTTTTTCTTTTTTCCCCTTTCCTTAAACCTCGGTGGAAAACAAGCGCTTACTGTGAAAGGAAACCAACCAGATATCTTCAAAATCTTAATAGGCAAAGTGGATTGACCTCAGTTCATCTTCATGGAGCTTAGGACAAATTGATCAATTTACTTCCTAAATAATTACCATTTGAATGTTGATCTTACCTTCCTAAGATTAGTACATTAAAAAGCCTGTATTCAGGAATGCTAATGCACTGCAGTTCTGCACACACACACACAGACTCACAAAAAACACAATATATTCTTTATATAGACAAGCCTCAACTGATTCTGGGTAATGAGGATTTACTTATTCTTTTGTTGAAGAATGAAAAAAACCCAACAGAAATAAAACAGAGAAATGGATATAGTTAGAGCTCTGGAGGGAAAGACTTTATTTAGCATTTAGATTTTTGAGGTTAGGCATTAAGATTCTATGGATGCAACAACTGCAATCCAAAGTTTATCTGTTTAAAATAAGCCCATGGAAGAAAGCAGGCAAGAAATTATTTCTGTTTGAAAGGAGGAATCTAAAATGGGAAAACTGAAACACCATATAATTATTTCATAAATGTTGTAAGTTGCCTAGTAAGACTCTAATGGAATACATTGATTGTGCAATAACTTTTGAAGTTTACTTGCAATAAATGGCACTTTTTTTGTTCTCTAAAGGAGTCAAATATTGAGGCAGGGTACACACTCGGATGTATATCTGTTCATTTCAGTGAAGGTTGGGGTAACTGATATGGTTAGAGTTTCCCAGCTGGATGAAGACTCAGCAGTCCAGACTCTTAGCCATACCCAGGCAGGCCCCATTCCCATAATCAAACTCCCTGACACTCACTTTCTTTGTTGGGAAAAGCTTTCTCTGCTGCAGCAGATGCTGACAGATTTCCCTCAGCATCCTAAAGGAAGAGGAGCAGAAAAATTTACTCTGGTTTGGCATCAGCTAGAGCATCTGCCCCTCTGAGTGCGCAGCAAATGAAGAAAGTTAAAAAATGTGTATCTCAATTTAACAAGGAAATTATTTTTTTCTCTTCTGTATCCCTATCTAATTTCTTTTGGTATCAAAAGTTTTACTTTTTTCTTGAAACATTTTGCATTCTGATTCCTCTCTATGAATGGTGTTTATATCTCTCCATTTATCATCTCTTGGCATTTGTCTCTCCTGGAAATTCTCCATGACAGCTTTAGTAAAAGTTGCTTTTTCTGCACTGTTTCTCATAAGAAAGCTGAAGTCTTTCTGTGCTTCTTTTTAAAAGTTTTTAAGTTCTGATTCCAATACCCCAGGAGCGTGTTTTTCCCCTCTCTGGAACAAATATAAGTTCTGAGGGGACCCTAAAAATCCATCCAACCTGATGAATTCTGTTTAAAGCCAGCAAGATGGGATGTTGTCTTTCATCCTGTCATTTATGTTAAATTTTTTAGACTTCCCACAAATAGATCTCAAAGACAATGGCTGGGCTTGTTATAAAACTCATTAATTAGTTTATAACCCAGGTAAGGGTCACTCAGGTTACTTACCTTCTCTGGTTTATAAAAAAAAGCTTCAGAAAAACTGTTAATTTTTTTTTTTTTTTAAATGGAAATGGAACTGGTTACCCTCAGACTCCGGCTCAATTCAAGCTCATAACACTAGTGTCTAAGACTTGTCAGCAGTTTGATAGCATGAATTCAGTCAGTTTCTGGTGTCAGTCTTGGCTTTGGGAGACAAATGCCCATGTTAGAAAAAGCCACCAAATATAGCACTAATGGATGTTCAATTAGATTAAAGTTTGGACAGACACAGAGATTGAACTAGGCTGTAAAGTTATCCTGCCTGGTTAGAAAAACAAGGCCATGACATTGAAAAGCTGTGGTGGTTATCAGCCTTTCTAAAGCTATTGGCTGCGTTAGACGACTTCAAAGCACTTCACACCTTGGTGCTCTTGTTATGTGCAAGTGGACATATATGTTGTGTAAGTGGTTTTGGTCTTCTGTTTCCAGTGGCATCTTCCTAGTCGGGATTCCCCTCTCTCTTTTATTTTTTCAGTAGTATTAGTATTTTATTATAATGCAATTGACTTTTTATTAGTTGCAAATATCCATAATGCATTAAAAATGAAGTAATGTAAACAGGTTAGTATTAAATAATTACGCATACTCTGGACTTGTCAGTTAAACAAAATGCCTTTTACCTGGAAGAGAATATAAGGTGGTGACAGAGAATTTGTAGCAAATATAGAAAACAGTGATGAGGCAGAGTTTAAATTTTATTATTTATGAGCTTAACTAAAGTCTGGAAGAAATAAAATTTTTGTAAGTTGGATTTGTACTATATATGTATTGCAACTGCAATGGCTTAAAAAAATATTTTCTTTTTGTCCATAGTGAAATTTCAAAGTTACTGTCCAAAATAACTGAGTTTGGCACAAGATTCAGTTCAACTGGCACACTTCAGTCCAACACTCCAGGGAGTGTGATCCGGGGCTGTTAATGCCTCATCACAGAGTTACTTTCATCACCAGGTGAACCATCTACAATTTGATTACAACCTTAATCATTTTTCAGCACAGGTTTCTCTGAGGATGTTAAGGGAACAGAAACACTGATCAAGTCACACATATATTTCCACCAGTTGGCGTTTGGCAGAGGTGCTGAGAACACCTCGCTTTTTCTGTCTTTGGTCATTGGCATGATTGTATTTACTAATAAAACATTGCCATTGTATAGCAGTGATACTGCCAGACACAAAATGATGCAACAAGCAGCTGAACACATCACATTAAGTGAGTTCATTTTAATCTTTCTTCTTTTATACTATCCCGGCATCCTATCAGACCTGTTTTCATATAAGCAAACATGCCACGTGTAGAAAATGTGTGAAATTTGAAGCAGACAGGTTGCTCTTAGTCCTAAGAAGTAACACACTGAGTGAGAAGTGCTGACAACCATTTATTTAGACAAATAGACTCCAAAGTGACATTTGTATTTTGCTATTGTTACTATAAATACTTTGTCTTTTTTAGGGAAAGCTTTTCCTGGATGTTATCCTGAGAGGATCAGTCACAGCGCTTTTGACCTTTTACTGTACACTACTCCATTAACATCCTGTGGAGAAATGCTCCTTCCATATGTAATTGATGCATTTTATGAGACACAAATCAAAATAGATAGTCAAAAAATAGATAGTATGGAGCTCAGGAAGAGCTGCCTGCATGAGTACTTCGTTGGCATATTGCCTATAGTTGATAGTGTCAACTCAACATATGGCCCTTCAAATGCACTGATGAATCCTCTTATGGGAATAAAGTCAGACTTGTCTGTGAAATGTTTAAAGTTTCAAAGTCCAACTAATAAAGTAAGTTGTAGCCCTAGCAAGGAGGAGACCTTACAGACTTGTATGCAAACAGTGTAGCTTTCCACCACAAATATTTTTTAATAATTTGCATGGGCCAGTGTGAACAGCCTTGCACATGACCAGGGCAATTGTTAAAATAGTTGCTACTTGAACACAGCCAAACTGTGTTACAACCTGATTTAGCTGGATGTGTACTGAACTTCAAAAAAAAGCCAGTTGTCAAGCTTGTTCTGAAGCCATAGATGTATCCTCAAATTAGGGAGTACTTAAAACAGTGCAGAAAAGAAAGGATGGCAGAATTATGCAATTAAAATTCTCATCTAACCTCCTGAACAAGATCCAACAACCACAGAGTGTCTGAAATTATATATTCAGTGTTCATATGTGGCAGTGATAGAGTAAAAGAATTTGTACTAGTTTGGCTTTTCACATAGACATGCAAAACAAACAGTTTCCATGCCAAGAAGTACAAGGGTACATGACAGAGGACTGGGAACAGAAAGGCAGCCCTAGTGCTTGTTCATCTAAATGAGGCAAAGTGATGGGCACATGACACAAAGGGCATATAAATGACTGAAATAATGACCCTCTTAAATAATGTCTCTTTTTAGTGTTGCTATTGTTGAAATGAAACAAACCCTGCTGCAAAAGGATTTTCTTTCCAGTATTTTTTCCATTGCTTCTAGTGGCCCTCTCGGGCAATGAACAAAACTTGAAGAAGGTAGTCTGGTGCATAAATGCTCTCATTATCTTTAAGGGGTCAATGGTCAAAGGTGAAAAAAATTCATAGAGTAGTTATGATTAAAGGTAGGTTTTTATATGCTTTTGATAAAGACTTGTAAAACAGCCAAAAGAGGCCCTGCAATTTTAATGTTAAGTGGCTTTTGTATTGGAAAAATGCCCAAGGGCCATGTCTAGCACGGTCACTTACAAATGACTGATGGGAGATCAATACAGACAGAGTGGGGATGCAGCTTTGTCACTGGGAGATGTTGTTAGTATGTGATTAGCCTTAAGTAGCATTGACGTGGATGTAGATGGGCAGTAAAGTGCTTAGTATCCAGTGAGCATGATAGCTGTTTGTACACAAAAGTTAATGAAAGAGGAAAACCACATTATCATTAAACACTCAAAGGGGTTTCCCACACCCATTCGGGGATTTTAGGAGCTGATCAGTCTGACAATGAGCTGTTTAGAGCTGCCAGTCCCAAGAGCATTAACTTTGAATTTGGTTTTCTTCTAGGAGGAACAATCCCACAGGACTTGGTAAACCACCTAGTTAAGTTCTGTGTGCAACCTGATTGTAGGGGAACAAGCAGACCACTTTGCCTTCCTGAGAGACAGAAAATACTGTAAAGTAAGCACAAACAGAAATTTAAGAGTGGAGAGAGGAAACAAGAAGACACCTTGAGGAAGGTATGATCCCCTGATACTGATAATGTATTGCACTAAACTTTCTCTGTTCCTTAGTGGGGGGATCATTATGGTTAATCAGATCCAGAATATCTCACTAGGCATTTAACATTTATTCCCCTTTTGTTCAGATCCATTACTGGTAAACAGGGATTTTAAAATGCATTTGATTGCATTTTTGATAAAGCATTTCTACCCAGGGATGTGGTACAGTTCCTATGACTGGAGGTTTTCAAGATGCAGTTGGACAGGCTACTAGATGATCTCGACTCCTTCCCATGAAAGTTTGGGCCAGACAATCCTATGAGCTTCCTTCCAATTGGAGTCATTCTATATTTCTATGATGTTGCTAAGAAAAGAAATATCACCTTCTTAATTCACACATACTCAGGTGAACTCTATTTTGAAAACACAGATTTAGTGGAGGACCCATAGTTTTTAACTCATGCATGTTAGATTTGCCTCAATTTGTCTTTCTGGAGAGTTTTGAGTTTCCTTTTTCCTTAAGGAATTTCTGTATTGTACCTCTGTTAAACAGAAAAATAACTTAAAGAAGATATGAATCCCACTTGATATCAAATTATAAACTCCCTCATTTTTTGAGCAAAGAGACAATAACACTACAGAAGAAAGAGACTATGAACAACAAATAAGAATTTAGTAATTTCAAGCATTCTGATTAATATTTACTCTTTCTTTCTTTTTCTTTTTTTTTTTTTTTTTTTTTTTTTCATTAAAAAAATNNNNTTTGCTACATAGAAAAGAATTAATCACACTCTGAAAAAGCATCATCTATGCTATCTTCTCTGACCTCCTACCCCGCTACTCAGAGTATTAAAAGGTTTGCCTCAATTTTAGTCACATGGTGTAAACTGAAATTATTTCATGGCTAACCTGATATTTCCAGGGCCATAGTAAAGCCAGAAATCTGTGGCCTAGGGTCATCACACGCCTTTCTAATGGACCCTCAGTGCACAGTTAATTACAGGGAGAATTTGGGTATCCTGCTGTCAAAAGCCACTGCAGCGCAGCACCAGTCAGAAAAGCTCCTCGCTCAGCATCTCTGCTGCATTCAAACCTGGCCACCCTTTCAGGACTCCCACTAGAAGTGGAGATGACCCAGAAGAGACCAGAAGGCTTAATGTTGGACAGTGCACATGTAAAATTTGGGGGCTTTATAGCAACATCCATCTAAAATCATTACACCCTTTATTAGCAAACGATAGTGCACACATCATCAGCTAATTAAAATTGGGCCAAACTATTAATGGAGCCACAACCCAGGTCATTGATTCCCAAAGCATTTCTTCTTTTGCTAAGCTAAAATAGAAGCTCTGTAGTTCAAATAAGGCAAAATCCCTGCTATACTTGATCCATCTTTTTTAACTGCCTGAACTCACTGTTGACTAAAACTCTTCTGACAGCATTGAACTGAGTTAGTAGCTCACACTTTGCAGTCATGGTTATTTCTTGCCTGTTTGATTGCTCCTAAGTGAAATGTAAAAAGCAATATTTATTAATATTTACAAGAAGGAGACATAGTTTGTTCTGTGAAGAATCTATGTAAGCATACTCAGAAGACTAAACGATCTATTTTTCAAATTACTTTGTACAATTTATCAAAACTGAATAGTTTGCCCAGGCAAGATTTGGCCACTTGTCAGAAGAAGCATGGTTATCCAGTCATTTTCCAATAGGAGCAATAACATATTGGTATCCTTTGGAGTGTTTTGTTAAATGTGCAGTCAGCTAACACTCAGGAGTAAATATACAGCACACAGCTGAGGTCTTCAACTTGACATTTCCAGGTTCACAAGTCCCAGACCTGTCACACATTTCCTTTTTGACCCTGGACAAGATATTTAATCTCCCAGTCCTCCATCTGTATAACAGCTAATACATTACTTGCCATTATTGCTATAGACTGCAGAACAAGAACAGTGTCCAATTACAAATATGTTCAGTGCTGGATATGATGGAGATGTGTTGATAGTTAAGGCCTCAGAAAGCTGCTCTAACAAAAAGCAATCAGAAATTACAAATCCTGATTTTGTCATGTAGTTTCCTGAGTGTGTTTCTGGAGCCTCCTTATCCAGATCCTCCTTACATGTGAAATTTCTTAGACCCTGCAAGGCTACAAGGGCACGTGAGGCCCGACCCAAGGTCTGTTTCCTTCTCCAGAGGTCTCTGGATGTATTTGAGAACCATGCTGATATGGTTGCCCAAAAATTCATAGCTTTTGGAATAGTCCTGAATCTTTATACCTTTGACACAAGGAAGAAGAATTATTAATTTGGTCCTCAGCTTCCTTGGAAAGTATTCCATTTGTTTGCATGGTCATATATTTACCCCACTGACTTTGTCTCCTAGAAATGCTTGCCAGTGAGTTGTTTCTCATGACCTGAGAAGCTAAGCGATGTCTAATATCGATCAGTGGTTCATACATTAATGGAAATAGCTAAATTGAAAAAGATCCTCTTTATACACTGTGGCAAATTGTATCTGTTTGACTGGAGAGGGCAACCTTTTATTGAACTGCATAGTGGTTTGCTTTTAGTTGAGTTTATTCCTTTCTACAAAGGATTTTCCCCTTTCTGAATTGTTCCACAAAAGAAGAGGTTTCTTCTGTCTCTACTGAATGTATTTAGTACATCTGTCTTAACAGTGACTCTCAATTTACCTTCAATCATCCCATGATGTAGGAAAAGCCAGTTTGAGATTCCTAGAGAAGTACAGCGCAATAGACTAACTTATTGCTACCAACAATGGGCAGGACTTTACCACACCTTTTCCTAGCCTTTTGCAGGGATGAGGAAACAGCAGTTTATCTACACCTCTTTTTATCAGGTGATACCAACTTCTGTAGTAGTGCTGCCTTCTTCAGGCCTGGGAGATGTTGCCTTCTGCTGTGCCATAATTATCCCTCCTCTGGAAGAATTGTACAAATTTGAAATTTTTGCACCAGAGTCTCAGCTGTTTTTTCCCAAGTCCACATCTATTATCTGTGTCTCACTATTTTACTTCAGCATGCCTACATTACCTCTGTCTTTGCTCCACCTCTTTCCACTATACTGTCGTGGTTTGACCCCAGCTGTCAGCTCAGGACTACACAACCACTCAGTCACTCCCTGCAGTGCAATGAGGGAGAGAACCAGGAGAGTGAAACTGAGAAAGCTCATGGGTTGAGGTAAAGATAATTTAATTGGTAAAGCAAAAGCCACAGGCGCAAGCAAAGCAAGCCAAGAAATTCATTCACCACTTCCCATGGGCAGGCAGATGTTCAGCCATCCCCAGGAAAGCTGGGCTCCATCGCATGTCACAGTGACTTGGGAAGGCAAATTCCACCTCTTCAAACGTCCTCACTTCCTTCTTCTTCCCCTAGCTTCACATACTGAACATGATGTCATATGGTACAAGGTACCCCTTGAGTCAGTTTTGTTCAGTTGTCCTGGCTGTGTCCCTTCCCAACACCTTGTGCACCACTCACAGGTGGTGTGGCGTGAAGAACAGAAGAGGTCTTAACACTCTGTTAGCTCTGGTCAGCCATAATGAAAGCATCCCTGTGATTATCCATGTTGTTTCCAGCAGAAATCCAAAGTATACCCCTGTAGTAGCTACTATGAAGAAAATTAACTCCATCCCAGCCAAAAGCAGCACACACACTAAGCAGTGCTGGTAAGCTGGCTGACAGGAAGACAAAAAGGAAACCTTATGGGACAGGTCAAAGGATAGCCCTTTACTCAGGCTGCATGGGAAGGAGCCAGGTGAGCCTGACATTACACAATAGACATAGGAGATTTTTCAGTTTAACAGCTTTGCTTATGAAGAGACAGAACAAATGGAGTTTGTGCAAATCAGGCTTAAGGAGAGCTGTTAAAGAGGTTTTGTTTCTCATGAAAGGAGTGCACTCTGCTTGGCATCAGTCATTGCCTTCTGATCCCATCTTTGAAAGATCTCAACATTTTATATTTATTTACCAACACAAATTACATTAGCAGCCAGTCACTTCAAGCAATCTGCCTGGTCTGGTACAGTCAAGCATGCAGGGTTTTAACAAAGAAAAATAAAAAATCTGTTCTTCCTGTTCTGAGAGAGACAAATATAATCTACCCCAGGCTCTTGGTCAGCCAGCTGGCACCAAATTACATCACACTTTAAAAAAACACCCAACTCCTTCTTTAATTAATACTTTCAATGTGACTAACGATTGCAGAAGACAATTATTGGCAGTGCAGTGTCTTTACTTCAGCTAGACTGAATCTCTTTCTGTCTCTAACACATTTTTTGACACAGCATTGAAATGTGATGACCTCAAATGAAGACATATCTCGGCTGTGGTCAAGCTGTGTTCTCCTCATTTTGTTTTGATTATAAATAAAAGAAGCAGAAGACAAGAGGTCCTATTGCGGATTTGGGCAAGAATAAAGTAACACAAGCAAGTAGAAAGATGTTCTTTGTTCTATAGGGCCTCTCATTTCCATAAATTTTTCATTTGCTGTATTTGGTGAATTCCCATTTACACTCACTTTTTCTGTTCCACATAGAATTACTGTCTAGTCATCCTACAGAATAAATAAGTAAGCAAGAATCATCACAGTTCATAATAGAGGGTATTTAATAAAACTGCTAATTTTAGATTGTAGATGATTGATTTGTAATAAAAGAAAAAGTGTTCTAGGGGCAGCAAGGTGCAAGAGACAAAGCTGAAGGCAAGGACACATGAATCAAAGTCATTTAAAATGTTAGTTTTCAATTTCCCTATCAGTAAAAGTGTTACTGTTATGTACAAATGAATGCTGTGAGAATTAGTGAAGGAGTCAGCTTCTTGCCTTTACCCTTCCTGGGTGGCCCTGTGGACACCGGGAGAACTTTTTCCTTGTAGCAGAAAGGTTTGACTCAACACATACATAGTGGCTCAAATCCAGGGAGCACTAAGATTCATGCAGATCAAAATGACAGCCACTTCTTAGCATGAGATGTGAGGTTTGTTGTACGTTGTCAAGCAAGACTCATCTCACAGTCACATCTCATTACTCCCATAGCCTCTTTCCCAAAGCACTTCATCTTTGCCTGCTAGAAGGTACTGGCTCTGTTTGAAAGGTTAAACTGTTGTTTCCAAAGGATCCAGAAGAACAAGTCTTGATAAGGAAGAGAGCTGCAACTCCCTGATAAATCATGCACAGCACTCGGTCATGGGGCTTGCAAAGTACAAAATTAAATTGTGTTCACATTGGCCTGTGCTGACTCGTAGAAATGCAATACGCATTGTTTTAATCAAGTCACATGTGTTAGGTCTTTTTGAAAAATAAAAATTAGAGTGGGTTATACAGACTAAGAATAAATACTAAGGAAAAGAGAGTGGTCTGTGGAAATCAATCTCCCCTTTATATACTCCCAAATTATACTCATAAAGAAGAGGCCTCCAGCAGCTCTGTCAGTCACGATAAAGCTATCATTCTCAGATTTATTGCAGGTTCTCTCATTGTGTTTTCAACGGAAAACATCCTACAGGTGTGTTTGCATTACTACCAAAGCTATATGAAGATTAATTACACGTCTAAGAGATGAAATTCATGGACATATTTTCAAAGATCTAACTTGCAAT
>VYZT01004130.1:219572-352858 GCA_013400735.1 Pomatostomus ruficeps | reverse complement strand
GGGGGAGGGAACTAGCTGAGAAAGCCAGAATGAGAATAAAGTACTCCCAAAGATCAAAGAGTAATCACCATTTAACTCTTAGATGCAGTAATATGGCCTGAGCTTTCTCCCTGGAGCATTAAGGAAGCTCTGTTTTGTGTTTGAAAAAATCCAAATTCTATTTTTTTCACTATGGCTGTGTATGTGTATCAAAATCCTCATTTCCCATTTCCTAAGGTCCGTGGATCCTCAACTGGGACAGCTATTTCCATTCTATTCAGTCTGCAAAGAGTGGCAAAATCAGGCTTTTAGGCAAAATAAGTTAATCACAGCTGTCAATCTACACTGTTGGTTAGATTATTTTGCTCTGTGAGGAAATAGTGCCTGCTGCTTAATTTCCTGGGATGGCAAACTTTGTTATTTTGTGTGTCCTGCTCTCTGTCTCTCACTGGCCCCTCAAGAGCAGGTAGAAACTGGAGTTCACTACATTGAGAAAAGGCTAGCAGAGACAATATCTCTCTCTTTCTGCACATCTAAGTTGTTCCCAGGAACACAGAGACTGTCCCTGAATTGTGGAGTAAATTTGCTTGGAAAGGGGAAATGTTTAAGGCCCACTTTGCCATGAGGTTAGACACATAAAATAGTAATCAGATTTGCTGTAAAAAAGCTGCTATGTGTTTTAAAGCTACCATCTTGACAAACATCATCTAAATAAGTTGCAGCAGTCCAAATGTATTGGTCCTGTCATGAGAACTGAAGGTAGACCAAGAAAGGATTTTGATTTACTGCTTTTCAAGGTCTTAGATGAACAAATAGAGAGTGGTGCTTTTTATTTATATTCTTGCAATTGATGTTAAAGTAGCACTTAGGCAATGAAGTATATAGGTTGCAATTGAAATCGGAAAAACTTAATCCCTAAACATTGTACATCTTTGTCCAAGTAAGGAAATGAAAAATCTAACCGATACAATCCAAAGTGTCTGGACCTTATTCAGCAGAAAATCAAACTTTCTGAGAGCTGAATCAGTGGTATGGTGGGGATGGCAATGCCCTGGCGAGAAAAACAAAACCAGGGCCCACTGCAAAAACAGGCATGTACTTGTCTCACGACCTCCCTTCCCCTGCCTCCTTAATCCTCCTGTCAGGGTCTGAGTCTTCTTACTCACTAAGGCCTCTCAAAATTACACAATTAAATCTGTGCCTTCAATTCAAATAATCAGTTAGGAAAGACACTCACAGAGTAAGTCAAAGAGACAAGAATGAAAGACTATGAGGCAAGTGGTTTGTTATGAAGGATATTTGACCACTGCCCAAAAGACACAAAATATATGTGAAACTGGAAATCCTAAAAAAGTCTTTCTAGATGACAGCTAGCAACTTTTCAGCTCCAATATTAATCTAATTTTTAACTCGTTATCTTCAAAACAGCAAGATTTCAAGATTCATTACCATAAAAAGGATGATTGACCCTTGCATGAAAAGCCAATGGTAGGTTTTTCCAGAGTATCAGCAGAAGACATTTTAAAATAAGACTACACAAGACAGAAAAGACATGAGTGGAACTTACTGCTGTTACCTCTACCTGCAACATTTACTAGTCTAGGAGTTATCTATAGGCAATTGTAGTGGCAAAAGTTTTATGTGGGAGGCTGATGGTTATCCTTTAATGAAGTAAGTTAAAAGTCTTTAGTAAAATTGACTAAATGCATCAGGTAAGCAGAAAGGCATATTCTGCCAGTAGCCAGGCTGTCAGTTTTCAAATAATGTTTCCAAAGCCACATCTCTTAAGACAAAAATTGAACATGAAAGTTGTTGATCAAAACTTATTGTCATGGAACTACTGTCAGTATTGACAAAACTCAGAACCAAAACAGGACCACAACAGTTTTGCAAGGGAAGGTGACAGTCATCTGGCAGCTAATCCATGAAGTCAGCAGGGAAATCCAACAGGCTAAATCTCACCATCCATTTGCGAGCTAAAATGATATAGGAAAAAATGTGAACTCTTACTGAATACAATAGGTAGATTTTGATCCTTCATATTGGATTATAAAAAAAATTGAAATAAATCAGCCCTCTCTGTCATTAAATCACAAGTGCACAGTTTAATGTCAAAAGCTAAATTTTTGCAAGTGCGACACTCTCTCAACTCCAATCCAGCACGTGGAAGCTTTCCCAATTGTATTTTCTACAATATTCCCTGTTACCAAAGGACTATACTGGCCGCAGAACACAACAGATTCTTCTATCTCCAGTGCCTAGAGTTGCTTTCCAGCCAACTGTATAAAATTTGCTGTGTTTCTGTACAGACCTTTGTCAGGTACAGCCAACTTAAACAAAAAAGGATGATACATCCATGTCAAACATGTTTATGTATTACCCTTATTTAAACAAAACCCCATAATTTTATATGCAGTAACTAAAAAATTCAAAATAAGAAAGAAATATATTGTTTGATATAAATTGTTGCATAATTTTTCTAAGTACTGCATCCAGTTCACTGTTTTGCCCAGGTAGTAAAATGGTTTGTGGATGTGGTTCTTTCACGTAGCAGAATGGAAGAAAAATATTTGTCAATTGGAAAATCTGATTTTAAAAACTAAAAACTATCAGAGCTGCTCCAGGACAGATTGGGGATCCAGTACTGACAAACACATATGTTTATAAATAAAGACACTGACTTAAAATCAGATTATTTTAAAAGTAATATTGTGTTATCTTTCTTGTTATGTGGGATTTAAACTTTTATGTGTCATGTCATCAAGCTTTTTCACCATTACAGGGTTTAGAAGCATCACATTTTGTAAAGAAAACCAAGCTTTTTAGGTAATTTGGTTAAAACAATTAGACCTTAAAGAAAAAAATAATTTATCACAAAATGGGCAATAAAGTCCAAGTATGGAAAAATCTGAAATCACATTGAAATAATTCTTTACTAATTTCTACCTCAAGCTGAAATTGGAAGTTTCTTTAATATAGTAAAGCATACCTGGACTTGTAGTAATTTATTAATTTCACTACTGGCAAGGTAAGGCTACACTATATTTCTACACTTTTAAAATCAGGTCAATAAAGTATAATCTAAAAATATACAATAATGTATTACTTTCTACAGAAGATTGTTACTCAGAAAATTTTGTGTCTTTTTCTAACTTTATTTTTAATTAAGAAATAAGCTCAGTAAAGAGAGAAGCTGGACATGAAGAACAAATTATGAATTCTGATTAAGTTCACGGGAGTTCTACTAGAGAGAGACTTTCAAGTATCCAAGAATTCACAGCAAACACAGTGCAACCTCCTTGTACACAAAATGAAATCTTATTAACGAAAGAGATGAAAATGACTAAATTTCAAAATAATTTCAAATTTTGCTGGGAAGTCAGGTTTATTGCAGTGTGAAACATACCAATGACTTACTTTACATGTCATCAAAATTGTCCCTTTCTTTGAAAGTTTAAAAATATGTCATGGAAAGTTCAGCTTTGGAGAGTTTGGAGCACTCTCAGTAAGTTCAGAGAGGACACCAAGTTGGGTGGGAGTGATCTTCTGGAGGGCAGGAAGGCTCTGCAGAGGGATCTGGACAGACTGGGTCAATGGGCTGAAAACCATGGAATGAGGTTCAGTAAGTTTAAGTGCTGGGTCCTGCCCTTGGGTCACAACAACCCCAGGCAGTGCTACAGGCTGGGGGCAGAGTGGCTGGAAAGCTACTGGTGGAAAAGGACCTGGGGGTGCTGATTGACAGTGGCTGAACATGAGTCAGTGGTGGCGAAGAAGGCCAATAGTATCCTGGCCTGTAGCAGGACTAATGTGGCCAGCAGGAGCAGGGCAGGGATTGTCCCTCCTGTACTCGGCACTGCTGAGGCCGCCCCTCGAATCCTGTGTTCAGTGTTGGGCCCCTCAGGACAAGAAGGACACTGAAGTGCTGGAGTGAGTCCAGAGAAGGGCAACAGAGCTGGTGAAAGGTCCGGAGCACAGGGTCCTATGGGGTTGTTTAGTCTGGAGAATAGGATGCTCAGGAGAGGCTTTATTGCTCTCTACAGGTACCTGAAAGGCGATTGCAGACAGGTGGGGGTTGGTCCCTTCTCTCAATTAATAAGTGATAAGACAAGAGAAAATGGGCTCAAGTTGCAATAGGGAAGGTTTAGGTTGGATATTAGGGAAAATTTCTTTACTGAAAGGGTTGTCAGGCACCGGAATGGGCTGTACAGGGAAGTGATGGAGTCACCATCCCTGGAGATATTTAAAAGATGTGCAGATGTGGCACCCAGTGACATGGTTTAGTGGTGAACATGGCAGTGCTGGGTTAATGGTTGGGCTTAATAATCTTAAAGATCTTTTCCAACCTGAAAAATTCTATGAGTCTATGAAAAATGTCATGCTTTAGTAATTATAAAGGACATTATATACAAAATGTTACTAATTAATAAACTAAGTAAAAAAATTAAGTTAAATTCAATATTTCTGGAAGAAGAGCAGTGGAAATAATAAAAAAAATGCTAACTCTTTGGAGAGTAAAAGAAGAATTCCAGATCCACTTAACACATCATATAAAAAGACATAAAAATACTGCTGGTCAAGAGTCAAAACTAGACATTTTCTGGTAACAGAATCTTACTCCCTGGCAAGATAAAGCCATTTGCCTTTGCTTCCTAGTGACAGTGAAATTAAAAAATCACTTGATCTCCCACACCTTCATCAGACAATACTTCCTCTGAATTTTTCATTTCAGTTTTGCAGAATAAGAATTACAACATCGAACCAATAGATAGGAAGTACTTGTCTGTAGCAGTGACCCAACCAGCTGCCTCCATGAGAACCAGAGAAATAATTTCGGCAGATTTTCCTTCCCAGGATAGCGAATCTGAAGAAGATGGAGGCAGCATGCTTGGGGGAAATTCCCTCTCTGCCACGTTTTAACCCTGTCAATCATAGATTCTGTTCTATCTCTGTTATTTTAATATTCATCACATTGTTTTACTATTCAAGAGTTACTAAAAACTTCTGCTGTTCTGTTATACCAATTAGTTAATGCAAAAATGTTTCGCCTTTGCCCAGAACTTGTTGGAAAACTGTCACCCCCATCACTCTGTGATTTGATGAGACCCCTGGACCCTTCCCCTCTGACCACCCCTTTCCTTTCCCCTTAAAACTCTGAGTAACCACCCCCTCGAGGTCTTTCTGATAGCTCGCATCCTGAAGAGACAATAAAACCTGGGTACTGCTATCAGGAGTCCATTCTCCCTTCTTTACTTCGACCTGTTTTACTAATAACGACTGCTCTGCCTTTCACTGCGGAGGCAATACCTAGGTAAATAGATAGACAAAGAGATACCACTCCTCTGTGGCATCTATCTGACCGAGGGCGCTGGATAAATTGTCCCGCAGAACCCCGGGCAGTTTTGCGGTCCCCGAAAAGCGTTACTTGTCCTGTCTATTTCTTGTAGCAAACAGTTGGCATCTCGTCTAATGTGCAGTTTCTAACCCTCAAGGAGGAAGTCTGTCACTCTATTACATGTTTATAAACTGCCTGCCTTAGTATAATTCAGACCCTATGATGCTACCACAATAGTGACATCATTTTAAAAAAAAAATCTTTATATTTTCTCTTCCAATCCTGGGAAATGCAGACTATACATAAAATTCTACACCAAATTAGTATTTATTTGAATTCAAAGTGGATTTTATATTCCATTTAGCTTATCACAAATCAATTTAATATTTTGCATAAACAAAATACAGAAGTAAAAAAGGTAAGGGATATGTAAAACAAATCTGAAATAATTTTTCTCCCTAAAATTCCACTCCTTTACATGGGAGTCGATATTGCTTGGAAGAAAAGAAACACAGAAAATTGATCATCTTAATAGCTGAATTTCAATCTAGAGGTTAGGAAAATATTCAGAGATATTAATTGAAAAAGCATGGTTTCTTCTTAATCTCAGTTATTTCTTAACTGTATATATCAAGCACAAAGTACAAAAGCTCTTGTAGTATAGATGTTCTAGAATTATTTTATATACCTAGGGGTCTGCCTTCCTTTGTTAAAGGATTTTAGTGTAATCACAAATGTTACTTTTTGTGTTTTATAATGTTTTTTGCCTTGTTTTACTTTCTTCAGCATAAATACACAGCACCATTTATAAAAGTAACCACATTTTAAAAGTCCTTCCAAAATAAATATTGTATCAATATCATAATATTTCTTCCCCTTGTGAGTCTGAGATAGTAGAAAAAGAAATCTACAGTGTCCATGATGTCATTTAATTAAACATGTAGAAACTCTGACAAGGAGGAAATGTGAAAAGTTATACACAGCAGGACAAACCTGAGCCAGGAATTATCATTGAGTCCTTGGAAATTCTTTCTTTCAAGCACTTGGAAACTGTGGTTGCATATAGCAATATCACTGGTTTTAACATCACAAAAAGCTGTAATATCAAAGTAATTTTAAAATTTCTCTCCCTGAAGGTATTGTATTATTAAGGCTGCGTTGGTAGCTGCTGAATCAAGCATGGTTGACGATAGTCACAGGTAGCAAAGGGTTCCTACATCTACACTGGTGAACTCTTAGAACAATTCTTGATCACAGTGTGACCTCTCTCAAGTAGCCAGAATCTCCCTTAGCCTTTTCCATTCATGGTCTGCTCTTCATGACCTTGTGCCATAATTTGTGTGCAAGTTCACTCTTAGACAGTTCACTAACAGTCACTGAGGCTGTGAGATCCAGCCTCCATGCCGAAGAATATTCCTAAATGTGTCAGATTTTCCAGACTAGACACAACTGATTAAATCTAGACCGGAAGATAATTTTGTTTCAGTAATATTTCTAATGCTGACCTGAATACAACAGTTTTGGATGTAATGGACAAAAGCCCAGCCCATAACTTTTGTACACACCCATGGGTAAATCACTGTCCCTGATGAATGGTGCAGTAGCCTCTTTGTAGAAATTTGAAAGAAAAAGTGCCATGACAGTTGTCCCTCTCTCACACTTTCTTGCTCCGGTTATTTCTGGCCCCAATTGCTAGCATTTGGGACAGCTCAAAGGTCGAATTACACAGAAGGACCAAAGCAGCTCAAAGACTGGAACATTAAGCATGTTTTGTACCTGGTTGCACAGTTACTGCAGTTCCTGTGGACCAATTCCAACAATTCCAACCTCAGAGAGATTTGCAGTTTCCAAGTCATGAATTTTGCATCAAGGTAATCTATCAAAAAAAAAAAAAAAACCAGAAAAAAGGTAATAACAATAATTAAAAATTGATTGACATGAAAATGATAGTACTTGTATGTATCTTCACACAACGGGGCTGGCACTAGTACAGCATGACTAAAACTTCGACATATACACCAACACTCTTCAAATCAGGGATGCAGGACAAACTTGTGTTATCTGAGCATTTTAATGTTTTCATTTAGATCTCATATGATTTCATGTTAAGCACTGACAAACATTCAGCTGCAAATCTAGACCTGCCCATGGAGATCTGAAGGCGGAAGGTTTCTGAGCCTTGTGTTAGTCAAGATTTCAATGGGGTGACGTCGCTTTATATCAGGTGAGGATCTTGACTAATAGTTTAAAAGCATAGTATAAAATAAGAAAGAGGAGAAAGCAAAATGATAGTCCAGGTTACGTGAACTGTCACTACTATTCTTCTGTTAATTAATGTAGACAATGCTTTTCTTAATGATGAGGTAACTTGTGACTAGATGAAATCAGTATTACTCCTGGTAAGCAATAAAAAAACCTTGCTGATAGTAGTATTAAAGGAGAAGCAGCAGGAAAGGAAAAGAAATTGGATAATTTGTAGGGATTCAAAACATATATCAGGCTTTAATATCTGAAACTGCAGTACAGATGCAGATGCAGCGTTTAAAATTTAAACAAATGCTTCAGAGGCTTCTAGAGATGTTATAGTCTGTAGTTATTTTGCACACATTCCTACATACCTTCAAAGAGTAAAAAAAGTTATTAAAAAAAATCAAAACTTCACATAAATATAGACCAACTGCTTCATCACTCATCTCTCCAGCAGTAGCATATTTCCCTTGAGTGTTTCAGAGCTGTATGAACAAGGTAGCTCCACAAGGCAGTGTATTTTATTGGTCAGCAATGAGGAGTTCATATCTACACATTCTGCTTCACAGAGATGCTGGCAGCAACCAGCCTCTAGCTCTGTCACAAGGAAGGAGAGAGACACCCATTTTATGCCCTCTTCTGATGTGAAGTACAAAATGGCCATATTGTTCGATGTGATAACCATGATTAATTGTTTTTGTAAACTATTGCAACTGAGTCAGAAAATTAGAAGTTGCTGTGATGGGAGTGTTTAGAAGACTTATAAACCAACTTTAAAATAAACTTTAGTAGATTGACATTCATTAATGACAGAGGTGCCAATGGCTAGCTGTTACAAATTATCACCACATAGCTTTACACACACAAATCCATTAGTCCCGTATATTCTAAATTAGCTGTGAGTATGTAAAACCAAGGAGATGATGCACCAGTGGGTGCAGTACTGGTGGTAAATCGTCCAGGGGGTCACAGTGATCAGGCTTGAGAGCCCTGGGTAAAGTTCCTCTGGAGGCCTGATACTTTATGCAGCTTGCCTCTCTCCTGAAAAGGGATCCCCCTCTGCTCCCAATGCTGCTTATCTTTGTTTTGGCTTTGCCAGTGATCCTGATACTTGTGCATTCAGTTGAATATCCTGCCTATTTGCTGTCTCTTGTGCTTACCTTGTTCTTTTTTCTTTGCCTTGCAAATTCCGTTGCTTCAGTTGTTGATCACGTGCTTTCCCACATTTCCCACTTGCAATTACACAAGATTTTGTTTACTTTTGGATGAACACATTGTTCTTATACTTAAATGCAATACTCGCTGCATATTGTTTTGCCATGCAACTATATGTGTTGAACATACTTATATATGTATTGTTGGCTACACTATTTTAGTATGCTTCTAGTTGGGTTCAAGGCAAGCAAATAGGAATTCTATTCTAACTATGCCTATACTATAATGGGTATCCTGACTTTTAAGTATGGCAATAATTCATAGGTGTCACAGCCTCTGGTTTGGCTGTAATGCCTAGAGTTAGCACTTGAAGTGACCTCAGGTAAAACCATTCTCTGTGGCAAAAACTAGGAAGCAAAGAGCTGTCTATTAGATAGCTAGAAGAACAGAATAATGAGCACACTTTTGTAGTGTGCTTCAAAATAGAATTACTGTACTTGTAACACCACTTTCTTTAGTCAGTACAGTGTCACTGTAGTGGTGGTCTGCACATTTACTGAAATAAAATCTATTTCAGAGCAACAAAACAGATTATGTGAAGATGACATCATACAAGGATTCACTATTCATAAAATGAATCTATTCTCTCTTGTGCTGCAGAAGCTGTTAAATTAAAGAACACAGTAGTTAGTATCTTTGATGTAGAAAAGAAGGCAAGAGAGAAGAGAAGGATAAGTGCTATCATCAGCCTGTAGAAAGGAAAAGCAGAAATAACAGATACAGGAATAGACTGATTTTGACTTAAATAAACCACAATTTTCAGCCTTAATGAAGTGATTTTCTAGCCCTAATGCGCAGTGGAGCTAGCAGCAGAGGTTCTCTGCTTTGATACAGATGAACAAGTGAGAAATGACATGCAAGTATGTTTAAGAAACCTGACATGACAGCTGGTTACCTAGTCTCTCTACTCCACAGATGTACTATTGCACTGGGGAAGAAAAGGCATCAGTCATACCCTTCAGCCAGAAGGCAGAGGAGGATCATTTCAGAAAAAGTTTTCACAGTTTAAAAAAAAAAAAATGGAAGCAATGCCAAGAAAAACTGTATTCTGGGAAAAGCCCAGAAGAGCCTTTTTTGTGAAGAAAGTTCACTGCCAGGGTTTGCTGTGGTGCCTGGGCAGGAGCTGTGCTGGGGAGCCAGGGCTACCCCAGCCCATGGGCCGAGTGAGCCAGGTCATCCCAGCGCCCTTCAGAGAGGACAGGCAATCAGCAGTGCTCAGTAACCTCATTATCATTCCTCTCTCCTCCGTTAAACAAACTCTCTGCAATCAGCGACACACACCTAAGACGTGTATCAGTAGCAGGCAGCCAGGTGGGGTGAGGGGGTGTGCAGAGCACAGCGGGGCAGCTGGAGCCCTCCCACCTGCATGGCAGGGAGTCTCTGACACCTCTGTGCCCCAAACCCTCGCTGCTGCAGGGCTTGCTGTGCTCACCACCCCATGAAGGTCCAGGATTCCTATTACCCACAAGTAGCAAAAAGACTGAAGGGAAATTTGTCCCCGGTACCGGCACCTGTCAAAGGATGAATGAACACTACATGTGTCCTTGGGCCGCCTTAAAAGGCTGCCACTGACAGTGGTAGGAATTACTGGCCTACCTCCGGTATAAACTTGGAGGGAGGGATGTGTAATGCATGCTTTCTGACTGCTCTGTTGGTGATCTCAGTCCTGACCCAATGGGTCTAGTCTGAAATTAGTGGGCTTCTAATTGCTTTTTAATTTAAAGCAATTACAAAAGGGGACACTACCAAACGTCATTTGTACTTGTGGGATCACACATGGCATTTAACTGGGAAAATATCATGTTGGGCAATTTTTTCATTAGAAATCTTATTCTAACCACAGCAAATGCTGTAATACCTGAAATTCAGAATTTATATGGCAAGTTGTTACAGGTATTTTTATCAACAGACATTTATTTTGTTTAGAATATTGAAGGGAAAACCAGATTCAACTATTTAGACTGGCCTGAAACTTATGATTCATACTTTCAGCTTTGTGGCATTGTTCTTTATTGTTTTAGCCACTTAGGAAGAGACCACTGTTAAAGGTTAACTGAGCCAAAGAGGCATCTAGAAAGAAAATTAATTCCTGGTGGTCCTTTATCTTCCTTCAGAATTTACAGCAGTGTGGAACATGACCTTGCGAAGCCACACTAATTGACACAATGATGACCATAGGCTTGTTGTCATTGCAGACAGAGACAAGTTGTGTCCCGCAACAACTTGTGAGTCAGTTCTCACCAGAGTATGGTATTTCTGTGATTGAGAAAATACTTTGCTCCTGCCTAGGCACACTGTGTAGTCATGGTCATTGTTGCATTTGTTAACATGAGTTCGCAAGGACATGTTTTAACTTGTCATGCTGCTACAGTGATGTTGAGCCCAGAGAGGGACATCAAGAGGGTATTCATGAAGTATGAGGGCAGCTCCATCAAAAAGAACAGATTCTCCTGCAGCAGTTCATAACAGAGAAGTGACATCTCCAGATTGCCACTTCAAGCCCACAGTGCTATCTAAAGTGACATCTTCATGTCACAGCATGAAGCCCATAGCGTTATGTGGAGTGACATCTCCACAGAACTGACTGAAGCCCATGCTAATTGCAGCTCAATCTTGAGAAAAGAGTTTTGCAAAAACGTTACTGGAAACCCTCTGGGGAGAGCACCAGCTAGCAGTGCTGGGCTCCAAGTACCAGAAAGTGGTTCCTTCTGTTAAACAAAAAATAATGTGGCATCTTCTCCCCGAGTTACAAGAACAGATCGCCTTTGGTAATAAGAATTCATTGTACTAATTATCTGAAAGGAGAAAAGTCACTTCATTTTTCCTCTTGCAAATATGTCAGGGAGAAAGTAAATCTCTTCCCTACACTTACAACTGCTCGTTTTTGCCTAAGCAAAAATAAATATGCGACCTTCTACCCTGAAGAAAATATGGAGTCTTACCTGATTTCTACCAGTTTGAAGCTGTGCCTCTATGACTGTGCCTTTAAGCAAGCAGCCTTAAGCTCTTGCTGGTCCCGGAATCAAGGCTCACAGATTTGTGTTTATTCTTTGCAGGTGAGTAGTTCTTTTTCTTTGAAGGTCTCACCAGGGCTGCCTCTCTAATACTGGCTTTGATGTCAATATCCCAACATCCCTACCTCCTTCCCAACAAAAAAGCCCAGCAGACTGCAAACAGCCAGAACCCAAAAAAGTGCTGGAACAGAGATGAAGACTTAGGGGTTACAGAAGACATAAACCTGTGTGTATGTATGTGTTTGGGGGTGGAATGGGTGATAATGTAATAACCTGCTTCCATCACCCTGGCTTCCAGCCTTTGGAAGTGAAAGGGCAAAGAGGAGATACTCCTTCTCAGAACTTGCATGGTGTTACTTTATATATTTGTAGATCATTATGGGATGCTCAGGAGTCTGGTTTTGAGCACTAGCCAGTCAGTATTCTCAGATGGCCACATTCTAAATGCTTGACTCAAATTTTACTTTAGTTAATGACCCTCATACTGAAGTCACCATTTTCTGCTGCTTTAAGCCACTTCAGAGATAAAGAATGAATCACCTATGTAGCCATTGACCAAATCAGATCTCAGCTCCTAATAATTTGGTTTCAGACACATTCTCAACCTTGAAGTATTTGATTTTTATCACATATTGGTTCAACTAAGCCCTTTACTCAGAGGCTTTGTTTTTCAGGTGTGTACTTTTAAATATTCTAAGTATAGGGAAAGGAAAGGTTTTCTCCTTTCTGAAATGCCCTTTTTGAGGATATTCTACAGACCCTTCCATGCTTTCTTTTGCTATACTAGTAGAAAATTTGTCTCCAGCTGGGGATATTAAAATTGTTATATTTACCATGAACTCACGTTTTGTTTTTCATATATGGGTCTGTTTTAAATTGGCAGTGACAGAAAAGTTACCTAATAAGCAGTACAGGGCAATTCAAACTTGCTGCACCAGTTACTCTCAGCATTGACCTGATGCAATTTAAGGTGCAAGGTGAATACCCATCAGTAGGAAAATGTCATTATTCACCACAAATAAACAGAATTACCTGTTCTTAAACAGTAAGGTCATCTGTTTCACATTCTATCCACCTTGGACTGATTAGAGCAAATTAGGTCCTGTGCTAATCAGCTCAAGGCATGTGCTGAAAATGTAGAAATCTGTTATTCGATTTTCTTCAAGTAATTATCAGAGAGTTTGTATGCCCAATGAAGAATGCAGAAGTATTTAACCTTGGTAGGGCCTGATACCACAAGATTTTGGGACTGAGTGGTCTCAACAGGTTAAATAGGACCCCTCACACAAGTGAATGCTGCGTAATGGGCATAGTAGGAAGGCGGTTTTACAGCCTGCCAACAGCATATTTTTAGTTCCTTCTACAAGTACCTTACTTCTTACCAGTACTTACTGTGCCTTATCTACCCTAATTTTGCCGAATTTAGAAATTAGTAGGTTTAGCTGCATCTTTTCACTCCCATCAGGAATGAAGTGACAAGACCAACACTGGACAATTATCACTTTATATTAGAATGAGACTTCATTTAGACATGAAAGGTCAGGGGACAGTTAAGTCACTCCTTTTTTAATTTAAATTTCATTAGTTTTGCACATTACATTTGTCATGACTATACTAAAATAAGTCCTAATTCAGGTCATCTATGAAGAATGTAGGAATGAGAGTCTAAGTGGATTGTTTCTATTCTTTGCTTTACTGTTTCTTCCCATATGAGCTTGGGCAAATTGTATAAACTTCTTTTTCCGCTGCTAAATGAAAAAAATAATGTGTAATGTCCTCTGTGAGTTTTACTTTACTCATAGAATTAAAATGCATTCAGAGTCTCATATACACCCAATAAATCCATATATACACCAAATAAATGCATTTATTAACAGTACTTTTTCATTTGTTATATCATCATTTCAATAACTTTCAATGTCGCACTACCTTAGGACTTTAATCATTATCCTTCAAGAGCTGCACATCTCTGCTTCATAAGTGACTGCCTTAAAAGCTATTCACATTTTAAAAAACCATATTCCTACAACCTGTTTGTGGAACATTTTGTGGATATTGTAATAAAATTAATTCAGGCCTGAAAGGCAAAGTGACAAAGCAGAGCTTGAACAAGTTCACAGGTCAGAAGTAAAAAATCTGCATGGACACATATCAGACATTTTAGTTTGTGTCTAGCAGCATACTGGTGAAATTATCCCTCTTTAAATTTTCCAATTAGGAATGTCATTCTATTATAATTGCTGCCTCCGAGGTCTGGGGAGTTCTCCCCATTGAATTTATTTGTATTTATGAATACATCATCTGTTGACTACTTTGTGCAACAGTGTCCCGTCCCATCGATAGCCTGTAAATAGTAAGAGACTTTTTAATTCAAGGTAAAGATGCTGTAGGTTTGTGTAACTGGGGATTGCCTTCATTACAGGTGAATTCAGGGCCATGCTGGGGGTCAGCACCAGGAGACCAGACACTACGTAAATTCCCAAAATGGGAATGAAAAAGAATTACTGGCTCTATGACTTGTTACTGGATGAATTTCCCTGTAAACGGGAACTGCTTCATTAGCACATACCCTCTCCGTATCGCAGGACTAAAACCAAATAAATCAAACCCTAGCTAGACTTAACCAATATTTTTTGTCATCATAATGTCTCCTTTTCAAAAGAGTTACATGATTCAAGTTCATTTTAATAGCAAGCAATGAAGAAATTACAGTTGTTTCCATTCACACATAGCTCTAATAGGAAAAGCTTGACAGTAACTGCTGTTTCAAGAAATTCTTAACTTTTTCAGGAAAGGCACTAGTGTTCCTACACAGGTAATGATATCATGATTCTGAGGTTTTCCAGGAAAAAAAAAAAAAAAGAGAGAATATCTTTTGTCCCCAAGACTGAAGAGGACTCACTGGGAAAGAAAAAATCTCTTCAGGTTAAAAAGTAAGTGATTGTGATGGAAAGAGTCAAGTACATCATTCATTTCCATAGAAACAAAACTTGTAAAAGAACAATAATGTTAGCAGAAGTTATTTGAAACAGCTTCCTTGTGAGTCGATATAAAACTCCAGTGAAAAGATGAGATAGATAAACAGAAAGATTTGCTCCTTCTATTGAGGGCTGATCTGCTATTTGTCCTTATTCTGGATCTTTTCCCCTTAATATTTTGAACCTCTTTGGAGCAAAGAAATACTCCTTTGACTCTTTTTTTTTATTTTTCATTCATTCTCCCTTGGTCTCTCTACTTCCCCCCTGCTCCTCTGCTTTCCTATTTTCTTTGTTTTCTGCTACCTTTATCATTTTCCCTATCAAAACAATTTTCTTAACAGACTCAACAAAAGAAAATATGTAACACTGGAATAAAATCAAGGAGGTAAATCCCAGAATAAAAATTTAAAAATACCAAAACAACGATGGCTGAGGAAATCTCACTGACAACCTGTATCAGTAAGGATTCCTTCACTTTTGCTTTTCCTCTGAAATATTACCATATCCTTCTTTAATCAACGCTCAATTTAAATGTTAAGGGAGACTGAGAGAAAAATGCTTATCTATTAAAATCAGAGGCTTCTTGAATCTTCTGTTGTGCCAAAACCTCTCTTGACTCATAATAAATAGAAATCTGTTCTGTAAGTAAATCCTGTAGGTTTTGCTGTGACTACTTTCAAAGTAAATTGCTACGCAATAGTAAAAAGGATACTAGTTTAAAACTAGTTGGGAAGTGCAGCACTGAAATAACTCCTAGAAACATTATGGACTCTCCTTTACAGTCAATGACTTTTTTTACAAGAAATGTGGAAAACATTAGCTAAAATTGTGTTGGTCTGTACAATTTTATTCTGTTAAAGACAGGTTTTATGATACATTTAGCCTTTTAAATGACACTAATAGTCTCTGGAGACACATGGTCTTTCCTGCAGTTCAACAATTAAGTCTATTTCAATGTTATTTGGATAAGTTGAAACAATTCAGTTACTGTATGTCTGCTCAGTGGCATGTACTGTAAGGCTAATGGAAACCACCTAGAGCTAACCTAATAATAAGGCTTTAGCCAGCCTTAGACATCCACCTAACTTTTGGAGGGAAGGCTGAAAAGTGAGAGGGTGGAAGGGTCATTTTATTGGCAGAGAAAAGAGTGTATTTTTCATCTCTCATTCCACACATATGCACCCCTTCTCCCATCCACCACCACACACACACTTCAAAAAAATGCCCTAAAATTTACACAGGTCATAAGTCTGAGTTGATAATGAGCATGATTAATCACAATTGTGTTTCTGTTTCTCCTCTCTCTCCTTTTGCAATATGTTACTTGCTAAATTGTACTAGCAAGGTTTTTAGATGTGTATGTATATATACACACATCATGCAGTACTTACATATATATATATATATTTACACTCACACATATATATATGGCATGTTCTGAATTGCTCACCCTTTTGTGTAGTAAGTGTATGTTTATATAAATTGTCTTGTGTTGCTAGACTGTTTCCACTACCAAACTAGCTCTTTTAGACCTAGCTTAAATATCTCTACAGTGAGTTACTAGGTAGACATATATAATATCAGATTTTTACCACATGGATTAAAAAAAAAAAAAGTGAGAGGAAGTAATTAAGAGAGCTTCAGATATAAAATCTTGGCTTTATTTCAAAGCTCAAGCCTTGAACTAATCAGACATAAGAAGGATAAAATGTACAGGGGGAGCTAAATTAATCACTGGTTAAACTGGCTAATAGCTCCATCAGCCTGAACTGGGAGTGTGGAGAAGTGGAAAGGTGTCAATAGAAATGTACTTCCTACAAACCTCAAGTCTTCCCAAACTTTTGGGTCTTGATAATCAAACTGAAATTCTTCTGTTAGGGTTGATTTTTATGTCAGGTATTTCTTTGGGCTCAGTTAAATCTCTGTTAAAACTGTGAGGCTGCTGAAGCACATAATGAACATTGGTGTGACACAGGATAAACCACAGGCCTGACCTGTACATGAACTATGAGAGGAGACTTGTCTGATCATGACATACCACTGGAGGTACAGCTGAGAGAATAATAGCAATCCCATGGATGAAAATTACACACAACATGTGGCCATTCTAGAGAACCTGAGAAAAGTTTAAAAAAAACCACATAGGAAACAGATGTGTTTTTAAAAATTTTTTTGTGCTGCCAAAAACTTGACTTTACACACACACATGCAAAACCAGGATGCTGGTAAAGACTATTCCAACATTACTGAAATTACTCAGTCAAAATACTCAACAGCTATGGGTGCAAGGTGAGGCAATCTACCCTCCAAAACTGAATTTTTCCTAGGAGACCATCTCATTCATCTGGACCAAAGGATGAGAATTTTTGGGGTAGAAAATTTATCAAAGAACAGCTCCAGAGGATTCTTCAACATTAATTGTCAGGAATGGATGTAGAGCATAAAACTCACTTTCTTCCGAATAAAGAATCCACTCAGGTGTTTGAGTGGCTGTACTTACTGATGTCCCCACATTAATGTCGTGTCCACAGCCACAGTCCAGACCCACTAACAGAAACAATTGCAAATGCACCAGGCTCCAGATGAGACAGGCTGCATACATCCAGAAAGCCAGTAGATCCTGCCCAAAGCAGCCAGGTACTAACATACAGCTAAAAGGGATGATCTAGCACCAAACCCAGTAGGACGGGAGGGTCTACAGTGTCCTTCCCAAGGACTTTGCTTTCCTCAAGATATTTTCTGTAGTGATGACCGCCCTGTGAACAGTTACAGCAGGAAGGTTTCCTCAGAAAACTCCTGACAAAGCATGTATCCAGAAAAGCCATTAACTATACTGCACACTGAATTCTGGGGGTATTCAACACTGAATTTGACCTAGAAATTATTAGAGTACAGCATTGCAAACAATTGGCCTCTTTGTCCAAAAGGTGTCTTTTTGCTGAAGCGCGGTAGGTTATGAAGACCAGGCTCATCCTTCTGCATTTATTTAAGAATTTTCAAGGGACAACAGGAATACAAAATAAGGTCTGTGGAAGAGCTTTTCTTTGATCTAATACAAACAGACTACTATTCTGCAAGCTGCAAAAGTACATTTTAATTACCACAGTGAAGGCAGATGTAAAATCAATAAGGTGTTTTATTTCTCACATTGATGTGTATAAATACTTACTTTACAGCAAGGTTAAGCTGAATTTTCTGTCATTAAAAGTAAGGATTGATGCAGACCATTCAAACCAGGTTAGAGCACCAGAGAACGGAGTACCCCTCTGTGTCACACCATCATCTGAAAATATTCATCCAGTGCTTCAAAAAATATTTTCTGGGATATTCAGAAATTTCTGACTTCACCCATTTGGGATTGAAGGCTATAATGGACAAAACTTTATTCCAAATAACTGGGTCAGTGATTCCAATGTTTATACAACTGTGCTTGCTTGTCTTAATTTATGAAGTAGTTCAATTACTATAGAATTTCTTGGGGATGTCTCATTTTAATCGAATCATTAATTCTATGCTCAGAGGATGTATAGAAATTGATGGTCAGTTCCTGTTCTTCATTTTAAGCAGAGCCTCCCACTGAAACTCTCTCAAAGTCTGAAGAAAATTCAGGCTGTATTCACAAATACCAAAGGCCTAGCTTCTCTTTCTTTTTCTTTTTTCTTGTTTTTTTCTTTTTTTTTTTTTTTTGCATTTGTTTATTTATTAGGTGAAAGAATCATAGTCTCCTACTACCCTTGACTGACTTGAAGTACATTGTCTCTCACTTCATGGTTCTCATTTATCTAGGAAAAATCAGATGACCCCTTTAATTCCTAAAGTCCCTCTGTCAAAAGCACCAATGATCATTCCTACAAACCATCTTTTACCTCACTTTGAATGGAAATAAGCTTTGAAAAACTCCATGGAGGAAAGCCTGGCCCAGCCAGAGCAGGACCAAAATGGACTATGTCTCTACTACAAATGCATCTGAGACACTAACAACTGACAGAACAACAAACCCAAAACTTCAGAACACTTAAAATATTAAGCATGGACTGCCAAAGCACTGAAGTCAAATGCAAAGTTTTGCATTTTAAAACCTCATAGATTTTATACCTCAGTGTTCTTTTTAAGAAGTCATTTCCCTGCCTGAAAGTGGTGCTGGGAATATGCCTTCAATTCCAGAGGCACACAAGTGTGTTGCTAATAGGTGCTATACAAGTACTACTGATTCAAAGCCAATTCCGTATTATTCCCATAATTTTACGTCTTCATTTAGAAGTTGGTTTAAATGAATATACCACTATTTACAAGGCTTTTCAACCACACCATTATGTACATAGTGCACAGATGACAGTCCAATCTGCTCTACAAAAATCTGCAATTTTTCTTCTCCTTTTTAAGAAGTACTTTCTGTATTTTTAAATTTAATTTTAGCTTAGTTTATGACCTGTTTTCACACATTCCTCATGTATTCCATTGTGAGGCTTCCGGAGAAATCTACAGGAAAGAGGGTACTTGTAGTGTCTGTTCAATGATGTGCAGAGGGACCCAAACTACAAAACATCTGGTTATACTGTACAGACAGGGGAACCATGGAGGCAACTTTGCCAGTAGCAGAATTTTAGTCTTGAATAAATTAGAAGGGAGAGATCATTCACAGGCTTTTTTCTAGCAAAATTATATGAATATCAGATTAACATGGGACAAGAACCCAGTGAGAATAGAGCCCTTATGATTCAAAATGCAGAAATATCAGAGGAAACATGTCACAGAAATAAGGAACAGCAAGAATAAGGATATTATGATTCTGGGTTTTTTTCCCTTTTTACTGCAGTCACATAAGACAAAATGCCTTATCAAGGCATATGTTTTAAGGGGCCAATTTTGCATCTAATGAAGTCAATGGAAAAAAACCATTGAGTTGAATGATACAACGTAATGTCCTTAATGAAAAAAGTAATCTCATGTTAAGACCCACTTTTGAACCCATTTAGCTTGATGGAACTCTTGATTTCAAAAGCATCAGATTTAAATACCAAGTATTCAAGAAGGCAGACATCTAGAAGCTCTCTTTACATGGAGTGCAACCCATCCATTTAAAATTTGAATTAAGTCACGGAGAGACCAGTTCACGATCCTACAGATATGGTCGACTACCCACGTGTTTGAAATGATCCTGGGCTCATACACTGCAGGACAATAGTACCCAAATATCTTTATGTTTAACTCTTTCTGCCAATAAAATTCCCTCTGACATTTATGGACCCTGCCATTTGGACTTATTGTGTGCTTATGCTAAAATTCCAAGGAAAAGGCATAATTTTTTTTCTTTCCCCATATAGTCTACCTTAATAAGGAACAATTCATTTTACTTAGACTTTTCTTTTTTAATATCACTGTAGCCCTGAGACCAGGAAGAGAAAATATCAACTGGAATGTTTAACGCAGGAGATGCTGGTGGTGGGGGGAGGACACAGAGGGAAGAATATTATGAAAGGAAATCGCTGTGGCTGGTCCATTTTTAAGAGAGAGCAACAGACATGGCTTTCTTCAGTCTAAATTCAGAAAGCCCAAATTTGGGGAATAAAGGGATCAGTACTTCTGCTGTTGGGGTAAAGTTTACCTCGTAATAAAAAAAATTTTAAACCCCTGGAAGATCCAAGAATTAGGCGAAGCTTGTTTTGCCCATGAACAAAACAAATATTTTAATTAAAGAAGGCACATTCTTATTGTCAGGCATGAATTTTCTCCAAGGCAATAGGAACAACACAGCCCAGGAGAGAAAGAAAATAAACCCAAGTTATTTTTTTTTTAATTTATAAGACTCAGTGTGTGATAGCAAGGTCATCAGTACAGGGCCACCAAGGCTGGGCCTCCATGCTGAAATGCTACAGGTTCACACTGGGCACAACAAGTCCCCAAAATTGGTAGGGAATGTGATGCCATTGGCACTTAGTAGGGCAAACGCATTTAGAGGTGTTTCAGTACTTCCCCTTCCTGGTACTAACCATAATCTTATCCTCCTTCAATCACCTAACCACTAAGAGGACTCAGATGATTTAATAACACACCCAAAGCTTAGAGGCCAGGAAGTGAGGTTTCTTTCATCAGTAGAAAGGAGAGCCACAGATATTCTGCTGAAGAAGACAGCAGAAAGAGGAAGAGGAGCACCCCCAAGCTGCTAACATGGAAATCAGAACAGGGAACCTGAATTTTAATTGCAAGACTCGGTTTCCTCAGTTAATGCGGATCAGAGACATCCCACTGGCAAATAGGTCCTCCAGCAGGAAAAGCATAGCATCCACGAGTATGACTTAACCTGGCCAATCAGGTGCTCAGCTCAAACCTTGAGCTACCTGAAGCACATGTACAGTTCAGTTATCGGTGCATTTCTTTTTAGATAGGAAATTTGGGGGCAGGGACTATCTTCTTCCATATATTTGTACAACTAGACAGCAGTAAAGAGACCTATTTAACATTAGGGCAGAGTATTCATCCTTTGATGCATATTTAATGTCAGTTATACATCACTGTTAGATCAGTATATAAACACACATATGCTCTCGGACAAAAGCATCCATGCATCAAAACTCTGCATCCATACTTTAATGTATTTAATTGAGTTAGCCATTATCACTAATTATGGTTTATATTTTCATAATACTGTTTTATGGTTATTACCTATTCCTTTCTGTCTACCCATCTATAAGCCTTACATGCTATGGTGCTATCTGAAGAGCTCTTTGTTCCACACCAGGACAGAAATCACCACCTAGGCTGATCTCAGAGCTTTGACACCACCCATTCTGCGATATCAGGGCTGCACACTGACTTACTCAGTTTCACATACAAATTCCACACTTTGCCAAATGTTCACACGTGCATGAGCACATTCCCCGGGGAGCTTTCCCAGTGCTGTGGTGCCCTCCATAACAGCAAACCCTACGGGGAGGGGAAACATGGAACCAACATTTCAAGCATTTTATTAATTCCTTTTAAGAACATGAAAATAATGCATCAATACAGGTAGAACAGCTCAAAAGAGAGAAATTACACCAACTGGACACTTACAGAGAAAAATATCCAAAAAAGGATGTTTGAAATGAAAGCTAAATTTTGAAGAACATTGATTTGAGAACTTTTTGTATCCTCTGAAAACTTCTTATTCAAAGGACTGTCACTGGCTCTTTTTAAATGAAGTAAAAATGCTTCACCTCCAATGGTGTCATCAGGCACAGCCTTTCTCCTTCTGAGGGGTTACTCCTAAGGCACAACTCAGTTGGCAATGTGAGGATATGACAGCTCATGGTTTCCCCATCACAGAGAAGTAACAGGATATACCACGGCGAGCGGTAAGAGAGCCGTCAGTGAGCAACATGTACAGGAAAAGTACCATGTTAGCCCAGCAATTAAGAGCTGCTTTTAAAGTGTACTTTATTTTATTTAATTGTAAATATTTGTATTAATTGAAAAGTCTTAGGCTGAGAATCCTCTGCCTTTTAATTTATAATAGCACCTTCAATAAGAAATTGTATCACTAAAAAACTGAAATATTTTTTATAATGAGGATAGAGCCTTTAGGCTAACACCTTATTAAATTATATTCACCAATGTTTTTGGAAATATTTTTCTCTGTCCACAATTCTAAGTCTTTCTCCTTGCCTGTCACATTTCTTCACATCTGGCTTAGTATCCACTAAGAAAAGCAATGTGCTTTCACAATGAAAAAGAAACCAAAGGACAGAGACTAGTTTTATAGAATCATAGAATATTCTGAGTTGGAAGGGGCCCACAAGAATTACCAAGTTCGTCTCATGGCACTGCACAGGACACAGAATCATACCAGGTGCTGGAGAGAATTACCCAGACAAAGACTCACGCCTTTGAAAGCCACTGTTTTTCTGGAGATGCTTCTGACTTGTAGTGGTGTGCAGGACACCTGCTTCACATCCTCCTGGCCTTGGGAAATCAACGTGGGGCATTCAGGGAGAAGGCCCCCTTCAGGCACAGACGTGACTGGGTCCTGGTGTTTGCAGCAGCAGTGTGGGACTAAATCCCACCCCACACAGAGTCCATATGCAGCCCTGACATGAAACTGATCTTTCTGAGCACTGCTGGGGGTGCGGAGGCTACAACCATAGCTTGGTGTCAGAACAGCACAGGTTCCTTGGGCATACAGTGAGAAGCAAAGCTGCCTCCATGGAGATCTGCCAGGTCTCCTATATTTTTGACATATTGTCGTGGTTTGACCCTGGCTAAGTGCCAGGCACCCACGGCAGCGGCTCACTCATTCCTTCCCCTGCCACAGCTGGGCAGAGGGGGGAAGGACAGGGGGGAAAAAAATAACCAGAGAATTAACCCAAAGGTCCATGAGTTGAGATGGGAACCGTGAGAAAACAATCCAAGCACAAACCAGGCTCAACTTAAGTTGCAAAGTGAAATTTATTACTACCTCCAAGGACAAACTGCTCCAGCATGGAAGCAAGGGGCCCCTCTCTCTCCAACCAGGTCTCCCACCTGGACTGCAGTTTCATCTGACATCCACGGCTCCAGCATGGTCACCTCCTCCACAAACTGCGGGACTTTTATCTCAGTCTCTGTCTCTCACTGGGCTGCACCTGCTACGGCTTCATCTGGCATCTACGGCTACTGCGGCTTCTTCTGGCATCCACGGCTGCTGCAGCTTCCGACATCTCCCGCTCCAATGTTGGCACCTCACCCACGGACTGCGGGTGGCTCTGCATCCCTCATGGACCCCATGGACTGCAGGGGGAACACCCCACCTCACCATGGGCTCACCACGGCCTGCAGAGGAATCTCAGCTCCAGCGCCTGGAGCACCTCCTCTCCCTCCTTCTCCACTGACCTTGGTGTCTCCATGCTGTTTTCCTTCACATGTTCTCACATCCTCCTCCTTCTCTAACTAAAGGCAGCTGCGTGCACATTTTGTTTTGATTTTTCCTTAAATATGTCATCACAGAGGCGTAACCAACCTTTCTAATTGGCCCAGACATGGCCAGTGGCATGTCCATCATCTTCAGAGCCATCCAAGATTGGCTCGGCTGGAAGTAGTGAGGATTTCCAGAAACTTCTCACAGGAGCCATCTTTATGGCCCCCTCCCCACTACTAAAACCACAACACATATGATACACAACTTTAGCTGGGGTGGTCACTCCACAAAATACATTGTTTTTCCCAGTCCATACCACTGTCTTTGCTTGTTAGTGATTGCATCTGACATCAGGCACAGAAAAAACAGGGTAGTGTCTCACTTGTCAGTACAGTGGTGCAGAAACACTGCAGCAAAAAAACCCCCAAAAAGTAGGACTATAAAACTTTTTTTTGGTTTGCTAGGATTTGAAGCCCCGGCTCCTGATAAAAAATTCTCAGCAGGAATCACTGGAAGCTTTTTAAGGATTCCAACCAATCCATGCAGACTTCAGCAACAATGGGAAAAATAATTTCGAAATATTAAAACAGATCAAACAAAGCTCGGTTCTCAGAAATAATAATGGCAATTTTTAATCCACAAATAAAGTAATGCATGTTAACATATGTATGAAAGCAGGCAGCAAAAGATCCACATGCAATTCAAGTCATTCTACTCTACGGCTGTAATGAGCACGGAGGTAAATTCAACTTGTTACACTGCAGCTCAGTCTAACACATGCTCAACCTGACCCTCTCATCTTATCACTGATTGAATAAATATTATACAAAAAATTTCAAGGGAGTAAAAAAGAAAAATAAGGGGGAAAAAAGAAAAGGGTAGACAAAGAGACTAAGAAAGAAAAGAAGAACTATTGAAAGCCTGTGCAGACAAGTATGAATCAACTATTCTAAAAAGCAGATGTAAAATGAAGCTGCTTAAACATATAAGGCACTTCTACATTGTATTCAAATAATGCTGAAATTATAGAGCTGTCATTTGCAGACCTGTCGAGGGTGCCTTTCTTACCACATTATGATTTTGCATTTCTCTTAGAAGGTTGTAGCAATTTTGACATTAGAGTCATTGGACAGAAAAACCATAAAATGTACGCAAAGCATCACCTCTCTTTTTTGTAGTCTTAAAAAGAGCTGTGAGATTTTTGCTACTAAAAAAAAATTAAAACCCTGAAATTATTTGTAAAAATGTAGAAATGCTAGTCTCAAGAGAGCGAGTGCACACATCTGTAGAACAAATGTAACAGTGAAGATTTAAATAATTTGATGGCATGTAACCTAATCTGACATGGCAGGAGGTTATTCTACAAACTGTGAAGGGCTCTGCCCACTGGTGTCATTAGAGCCTCCTTGAGAGGCAACTCAAGGATATGGATTTTTCTGGAGGCAAACACCTAGGTGGCAGAAATGGAGACTGAGGGAGCAAAGTAACTCTTGATGATTCACTTCCCAGACTGCTCAGCTCCTGATGAGGTAGCAGGTGTGGCATTTAGACACAGAATCCCCATAAAAGCAATAGGCAGATCCAACCTTACCCTGGCAGTGCAGAGCTGCGTATGGATGGCTTCATAGCTACTGAAGAGACAGCACCGGGCATTGGTCAGCAGGGTCCTGTCCCACACGCAGGTGTGTGGGGAAGGGCTGCAGATATTCCAGGGAACACACACTCCCCTCTGCCCACAGCTCGTAGGGCTCCTGCCTGGCTATGGTGTGCAGCTCCAGGAGCTGACACAGATAAAGGCATCTCTGCCAGGGAGCCTGAATTGCTCAGAGGTAATTGCTGATGCTCACAGGTCCAATCAGCAGTTGCATGCTCCCTGAGACAGTCCACCAGAACAATCCTTTTTTGCACACACATATATTGAAACTTTCATTGCACACTCTATTGTTGTCTACTAGCTTTGAAGCTGGTTTTCAACAAATCAAAGGCGTATCTGGAAGGCTGAACTGGCTCTGGACATGAACAAACATATGGATATATACATAGCACCAAAAGACATGAATTGCAAATGCTGATGAACTGTGCAATATATTTAAAGGGATATTTTTAATCACTTTCTCAGATTGTTATAATTTGATGAGATAATCCTCACCATTTAGCTCTAATAAACTCACAGATCACGAACAATGGCTGCATTAAATCTATTGTCACTAGCAGTAACATGAGGAGCAAAGGCTCAATGACTCTTCTCACAGTGTTTGATTTTATTCCCTCAGTCTCTGATTCCACATCAGCTGCCATCTGGACAAAATTCAGAAACCATGACACCTGCTTGAAGAATAAGATACTGATCAGATGGAATGGGCTGGGACTTTATCTTGAGAGCAGAAACGTGAATTGTTGGTAACACAATCGCTTAAAAGGTTTGTAAATTATGTGCCTTCAGCTTAACATATGGCTCATGTGAAATATGCACTTGTGAACTTTTCTCAAAACTTGAGCTTGGATGATATAGTGTGGTTGTTTCATAAACACAAGGTACAAATAAGTAAAACTTTATATGTAGATAAACGAGAGAGTGTCAATGACTTTCAGCACCTTTTAAAATAATGATACTATTTTACTTTTCCTTAACAGCATAAAAATATTAATTTTACCACACAAACCTCACAATACTGCTGTAAAATCCAGGCAAGGAAACCTGTGGCCTTCTGGTTATCCTGTTCTGGTGTGGAAACTAGCCCCTGCTTGCCCAGGCAAGGAGTAGATATGTAGGTCCTCCTTTGGTTGAGTGGAGCATGGCCCCTCAACACCTCCACCCCAGCAGAACTGTAATTTCTGCAAGGAGAGGTATGGTCAGCACAAAGAATATTCTGTCTAGGAGAGGTGATTCTGTCTCTGGAGGCTCTGAAGGCAGCAGAGAAACCCATACAAGCAACCCTACCTTCTGCAGACCGATGATGAGAAACTCCTGATATCTACTCTCTGATGAATTTGTAGAAGCACAAATATCAGTTTGCACACACAAGTGTGGACAATTCCAGTGTTTCAAGCCCTGTTTTGTTGATTTTCTGGGATATATGTCTGTGTGGGTTTTTCACATGTCGTAAGAGGATTTCTGGGTACTGATAGTCAAGAACTGAATGTGAAGAAACATGGCTTGTTATTACCCTTAGTGACACCAGCCAGTGCTGCTGAGACATTAACGAATTTCTTTCCATTTCTTTCTCAGTTTTTCAGAAAAGAACCCCTAACTCTTCAGAACTTTTTCAGGAGGATGATAGAAATTTAAAAAAATTAGTTCCCCACTCTAATGCCAAGTTATGGTGCTTTATAGCAGCTAGCTTTGCAGAGCTAAATGGTCTTCTGTAGCCTCATCTTTCTGCCTGCCTACAAGAAATAGTGACAAATTATAGTTGGGGGGGGAGGAGACTGAAGAAAGAAATATTCCATTTTTAATTGCCTTTTCATTTTCTTTTTATAGCCATGGTTAAACTGTGAGTTATCAGAAGCTGTTCGAAGTCTTTCTTTTACCATTTTAAAATATATTCCTCCTAAAGCCAGATGAAAAATACGGTTAATGGGGTTTTGTGACTCCCACAAAGTCCCCTACAAATTAAGGGACTTTGAAAAAATGTCAGCTGCCCAGTTCCCAAGAAAGAAAAATTAAACAATAAAGGCTTATCGACTTGTTCCTGAGAAGATAAAGCACTTATGAATGAGACCCTCTCATACTCTCTGGTTTGTGATCAGAGCAATTTCCAAGATTCACAAAAAATATTCTGATTAGCCAAAAAAATGCTCTGATGAAATGAGGTTTAAGATTTTATAACTGAATCTCATCCTCCTTTCAACCTGTTTTCATACAATGTGCTGTCTCATTCAGTCATGCTGCTATCACCACCAATTATAACCAGTGCCATAAAAACATCACATTCATGCAGATCAGCTGATTGTGCCAAGTTCAAGAAAGGACAGCAGGATAGAGATGACAGCAGCTTCAGCTAGCTCTGCTCCAAAGTCCCTTCAGGCCTGTTGTTTTTCTGTTTTGCAGACCCCCAGGATTTCACTCTCTCAGGAAAATTAATGCCAGGCCTCTCTCTAAGAGGACCTGATTCCCAGTCTACTGACACCATTGAAGGTATTTCTATTGACTTCCACTTGTCATCTGCAGAGCTCTTCATCTTTCATGTCTCCTCTTTCACACTATTTTTGATCTCCCTACCATGTATCAGCCTCAGCAAAAGCCTTAAAACTGCAAACTCCAGTCCCTCTTCACATCTTCAATACATACACACCACATACAGATAAAAGTAGGAGTATGGTTGCCACCTTTGCTGTTCATATGGCTTCTAGGTGGTCTAAAAGACCTTAGAGCAGAAGCAGGGAAAAAGCAACCTGTAGAAGACTTCTAATTTTAAAATTTCTCACTTGTGGAGTCCCATCCTATGCCAAATACTGAAAGGGAGAAAACACAAAAGGAAAAGGACTAATTTTGCTAGACTACTATTGAAAGCCCACGTGGATTTCTGAATTAATTTCTTTGGAAATTGAAAACTGTTTCACCTGGAAAACTATAACCACAGCCAGCTAGCTTTATTAGTTAGAACTGAAAATTGGTTTAAAATGTTCTACTTTAGGTAATGCCATTAGCAGGAGTAAGCTGAAGAAGCCACTTCTTCTTACAATGCGCAAAAGAAAATGAGATTTTTAAAACATTTTTCTTATTCTATTTTTCTCTGTTACTTCATTTTCCTGACATTAGAAATGTGAGGGCAGTTTCATTAGCAACAAGACGGTGGTCAGCTGCGAAAAGGAGGATCATTCACATATCCATATAAGCAGCAGCAAAACCTGGCCTATAATGTTCACTGCAGACTTTTTTTTTTAATCCTACATAATAACTAAAGATAAATAAAGCATTTTTATCATACTTATTCTAATCTTTAAAAAAAAATCTAGTATCAAGACAGTTGAAAACAATGTTCGACTATGCTTTGGGATCCCAACCTGCCCAGAGTTGCATATTTTTAGCGTTCAGCTGATTTGACTAACTAAGCAGGGGACAGCATTAATTGCTGCAGGAGGCTGACATGGAAAAAAAGTCACACTCTTCCCTTAAAGTGGCACAGTCTGCCATGACTCGGCAGAGGGACACAGCGAACTCAGAATAGCAACTGAACCAAGTGAGCCTTCCTAACGCCAGACAGGGATAATAGAAAATGATAGGGTGTCTCTGAATTAAAAACAAGAAGCAGAAACTATGCAAAGTCTGTAAAAGTAGCTCATGCCGAAGGAATATTTGCTTTGATTTAATTGATGATAAAAGAAAACCCAGGAGAAGGGTGAGTTTGGATGACATTCAAGTGTGCGTCCTGTGTTAGGAGGAGGGTAGAGATACCATCTGCTTACATTACCCTTCATTGCTAGAACCACAATGGTACATTGTACGTGTGTACAACTATGAAAAGAGCCTTTGCTACACAAGAAGAGGCCATGGCCAACAAAGTCAAAGATTTGCTGTTTAATCAACTGCTGGCCTCTGCTAAGGCATCTCCTCTGGAGTGGCTGGTGGAAGGCAGAACTAACAGCTGTGGGGTGCAGCAGGAAGGAGCTACCTGCTCCTTTTGGAGTGAATTTCCCCTGTACTCATTTTCTTCCACATAAGAGAGACATACTGAAGCAGGGCAGTTATGTTTCACTTGCTCCAACAAAAGTGACTCTGGACTCTTTGGTCTGTTACTTATATGTTGAAGTTGATGCATCCAAATTCTAAAAAATGAAGGCATATTTTTGTTAAAGGTGAAAGCAGCAAATGAGGAAGCAGAGAAGACATTTTCTAACCTCCAGGAACAGAAAATCCTTTGTCTCTTCAAACAAAACCAGATTCAAAAACCAGTCAGGCTTTCTGTATCTCATAAACCACCTGACGACCACTTCTCTTTCTCACCAGTATGAGATGCAGGAGGTATACAATCACTTTCCTGGTCAAATGCTAAAGAGGCATTGTATATAAAATGCACAGACAAGCAGAATAGGTTTACATAATGTTAATACAGACAAATGACATGTACAACATATCTAGCTGCAATTTAATTAGATTAATTAGATCAATATAATTAGTGGTGGTATATTATGCTATCAAGACTTAGCCTTGCAAAGAACGCCTCTAAAAATGGTTTACAGTCTTAAAGCATTGTAACAGCGTATGCAGTATCCATGCTATCACGCATCAATATCACCACTAACACACTATTAATACTGGGAGTTTATAGGACACTCAGGAGACACATAAAACACTACCCTTGCAGAGGAAAATTCTGATAATGGAGCCTGTGAAATTATTTCAACAGTTGAAAAGAGCTCCTGGAACTTAATTCCAAACAACAGCGTAGTCATGATTACATAGCAAGTTAATTTAACCCATCGAGGCAGGAACAGACATAATGAACAAAACAGATTGGGTAGCATGACTTACCAATGAACACTTTGCTGAGAGTTCTCCCAAAGTTTTGTACACATAATAAATCACAAATGGCTGTTTAACTATTTCATCATCTACTTGGACGTAGACTAGATATCACTGGGTGAAATCTTATCCAATTGTTATTGTTATCAATAGTGATTTTGCATTAAACAGGTCTGTGGGATTCTGCTTGGACATCTAAACTTCCATAGTGGTAAAAAAATGTTAATTTACATCTGCTAGAACTCTCAGTGCACTTGGGCTCGAAACTTATCAGATAAACTATATATGTGTAACATCTCAAATCAACTACTGTGGCTTTCTATATGCTAAAATCATAGCGCTTGCAAGGAGGGAAGAGCAAAAACTCAGCACTTCCAGCTTCTTCAAAATAGCAATAGCCAATAAAATTCAGCAACACAAAGTGATAAATTCACCAGAATTTATGTTTATTGTTTCTCCAACTAAGAAGAGAAGTTCATCATAACAAGTCAATCTACATTTTTAATCTGAAGTTTGCAACAAAGTCTACTAAAAAATAAAACCTGGCCCACAGGCTACTTAGCTAGAAAATGGGTTCTTTTCTCTTTGCATTTGAACACATGTAAGAATACACCTGTTCATGGAAGAGATAAAATAAGTGCCTTGAAGCTGTAACACAGAAGATACACAGACAAGGTAAAAAATACCCATGCATATTTTCATTCTTTAGCCTTTACCAGAGAGAGATGGCTCAAACTATATTTCCATCTGACCATGGAGTAGTGGGGAAATAAAATCAACCCATTTCATAAAGATCACCTCATAGCTCAGCTGCTGCCACATTCACCTCCCTAGAAGACTGAAGAATCTAAGACAAAATGGCCATGTTTCAGTCTGTGTATTTTAGCTGCCCACAAGAATTAGGCTCCATCCGTCCTCAAGCACAATAAAAGCACAAATGCAGAAAGTTTAGCTGTGGCTCAGATTTTCTTTAGAACAGATACAATTAACTTGTATGTGTCTCCCTACAACTGTCAAAGGAACTCATCCCCTTCTCCACAGTTTTTCAGGGTTATACTGTTCATTATTATTGATGCATCCAAATGCATCAATAATCCGTGATTAAGGTTTACACTAGTGCTACTCCAAGTCACCTGTCCTTGATCATATATTTTATGGCTTTTACTTTTTACTTACTTTCAAGAAGAAGTTATATGGAAACTGACTATTTCCCCTGCCTGTTTGTTGGGAATATACATGAATGCTTTACCGAGAAAAACCAGCATCATTTTGGCCTTATCTGTCCTCAGTATCCTGTTGCATATGCACTACTTGATTCTGACTCTGGTTAATTCTGCATCCTTATTACCTACAATCTACAATCTGGTCTTCACTAGATTTACACTACCAAGTAAATAGAATAAAGCACGGAGCACTGAAATAGAGTGCCTTGTGTCTGGAAATAATCACCTATATTATGGAAATTGTGAAAGCTGAAAACGAACATTATAGATTTCCAGGTTTCTTTAATGTGCTGATTATTTTAGTTTCTCTGATAGAAAACTTTGCTTGCTCACTTTCTGTGTGATATATTCAGAAGAAGGTAGTACTATTTTCCTGTGTGAGTGCAATTAGTAAAAAGCAGGTAGGTAGTCCAGCTGATATTAAATTAAAAACTTGGGAGCAGAAGCCATTTGTGTCAATTTTCCATTTTGTCACTCTCCTTTCAAATAGCTAATTTAGGATACTCCGTCACACACTAGTGTTTTATGGTATGTATATTTTATGACAGCTAAATGACAAATTTGTCTGAAACAAAGCTATTCTTTGAAGAGTTAATTATAACCTGTGTAATATATTAAAGAAAATCAATATATATTTGGAATGAGTCACTATTGAGTCTTATTCCAAACAGAGCAACCCTATTGTAAAAATTAAAGCTCCATTTTTAACTCAGGTTTTGCTAAAGTAATCTGAGAGTTAAGTAGTAGAAAATAAATAATTTGGCAATATATCTGTGCAAAAATCCCTTTCTAATATAACATTATGTAGTCTGCTTGTATGATGTACAGCTAAAAATTTCACATTTAATGTTGTTCGACAGCAAAACAATGGGCCAGACTGGTCTAATTGTTGAATACCTTGACGTATGTGATATTTGGACTTTGGAAAGCATCACCAATTTTTGGGTATCTGTTCCAACCTTTCAAGCTCTTTTAAATAATTAGACAGAGATCTGAGAATTTACTCTGAGAGTTTCTCAAGGTGTAAATAAAAAAAACAAACAAACCACATTGCATTTTTTCAGTCATCTCCACAACTAGGGTCTTTGTTCTCGAGTAACTACCAATAATTTCAGCATATGGGTTTTGTCATTACAATTTCTTTCTATGTGTACCACTTACTACAGCAATAGTATCTCAGTTCTGCAGCTACAGCTATCCAAAGCATAATGAACCAAAATTTTAATATGAAATACCTCAAAGTGTTTTGAAGTTTAACCACTTTTTTCTAACAGTGATTACAACACTTAAGAAACAAACTTCAAATATATCATTTGTACAAAATACAGTCATAAGACAGAAAGATCCTGAAACAGAGAAATGAAAAGACAAGATTTATCATATTCATTGGTTTTATAGTTCCAAAGGAAGTTTGAACAAAATTAAGAACACACACAGAGCCATTCACATACTTAGGGAAGAGAGGGTATTAGTTATATGTTGATGGTAACTTCACATACAATTATCTTTAGGTATCTAGCATTATCCTGTTTCATCTGGTCATACTTTGGTCAGGTAGGTTCTGCAACTGCACATTCATTTTAAGGAAACAAGTTTTATCACTGTAGCTGCAACGAAGCTGGTCATGTAAAACCAATCCACTGTTTGCAGGATTATGGGCAGATTATGACCAGGATTACAGGAGCAAATCAATATGTCATCTGCATACAATGAACCAAAACTTATGGAGTTTCCAATTTTCATTCCTTGAAGCAGTTCTTAGTGGCTGAAAAATCAGGCTAAATGTTCCATTACAATTGCAAAAAGAAAAGAGGATAATGGACAGCCTCGTCTTGCTCCCTGGTGTCATTTTAGAAAGGGCGAGTTTAAATTGCTAGTATGTACAGATCTGGTCAGGATATTACACAATATTTTTAATCCAATTTTTATGAAGGTCTTTCTAAAGTGAGGAGTGTGAGGGTTTGGAGGATTTTTTTTTTGTTTCATTTTCATGTATTCTTTTTTAAGAACAGTTACCATGTATTCTCATTTTAATGAGTCCAAAGAGTTACCCAGTCAGTCCAGTGGACAAATCCATATTATCCAAGCTCTTGTTTTGTATGCAAACACAAAACCCACGAATCATTCCCAGTGAAGCACAGTGGAAACAAACCAGACTGACCTATGTGGAAATCATTTACAATGAGCTGGGGAAGCGTCTCAGGTATTTGAGTGCCTGTATGTGCCCTTTACATGCCGGAGTGTATTTCAGCACTTGTAAACAAATTTTGTCCAGCATTTAAGACCAATATTCAATGATGCAAATACATAGGAAAACCAGTTCATTGGGATTGTCAAGTTGTGTAATAAGAGCCTTTTTGATTCAAATGTTCAGTTAAGCACTTCCAATAACAGTTCAGTTGTATATCTATGATTTTTCACTGTGTTTACTGGCAGCTCATCTAAGTATGCATCTTTCCCCACTGTTAGACTTTAACAGCATTTATTATTTCTTATTAAGTCTAAGGTTACACTTTGATCTGTTGAAAGTTTCAAGGAAGTGCTTTTGTTTACAAACTTTATCTCCTGTTTAAAGCAACTTGAAAGATTAGAGTGCCTGACACCGCTCTTTGAAAGTGCTATTTATGATTTCTAGATCATATGTCAAAGTTTGAGCCTTTAGTTTTAATAATTGACACAGTTTGGGATACTTCATCTTATTCTTTACACAAAACATGTGCCAGCAGTTTCTCATTTGTATTCTTGCTGGTTTACTTTATACAAAAGCTTTTCTGCAGCCCTGGCGTGATGCCGTTTGTTCACTTTTTGTCAGCTAATTCAGTTGAGGTTTTTTTACTACACATATTAGTATTCATTGATTTTTGTCATTTTAAAACTATTATTCAAAATTACTATTGTTGTATCTCTACTTTTTGAGGTCTGCATCATTGTTAATTGTGGTTTTTAATGATTCACATCTTGGATTTTATAGCATATTATTACCATCACAGAATCAAGTTTCAAATTAATATTTTGGTCTGAAGAAAAGCACTCCTTTTTTCAAGAAATGCTTGATGTTGTTCATGCCATTTCTTGCTTGTGACAATTTTAAAATTATTTTTTTCTGCTACTTCTAGAGTGGAAAAACTACCCCAAATATCATACTTAAGTCTTAAGGTCTGTGAGACAGGGATGAAACAGATTTCCTCAGTCCTTGGCAATGAAAATTTTCTGTGGAAACAAATCCAAGTCCATCTCCAAAGTACATAAGGTCAATCGTCCACAGAATCCTCACCACAGTGGATACAGGACTATCTTTCAAAAGCTGCAAATGCCAGGTTGGTTTGGAAGAATGAAGTCACAAATGAAAAGCCAAAAATGTGTGTGTAACACTTTTGTGACATTTTTACCTGGGCCTCCTTTTTCTACAAGATAGATCACAACATATTAATCAATTTTCCATGTGCTGTTCCTACATGGTACAAGACAAAGTTAACTGGCCTGCTGTAAGCCAGAGACAGTTTACAAGCAGGTCACTGAAATTAGTCTTTCACTGAAGGCAAATGAGCATACGTTTCTTGCTAACAGCAAAAGAAGACCTTCCCCAACATTGCCACCTATGCACTCATGACTGATGGCACTCCCAGGCTGAAACTTGGGTCTGTGCATCACACTGACAATCCATGGGGAACAGCCCTCAACTAAAGTTGAGTTCTTGAAGTATTGCCTTTCCCTGCCAACCTCACATGGTCTTATCGACAAAAAGCTGGATCCTACTTCTTTTCAACCATGTAATTATTTCTCACAGGCACTGGGACATCTGGGCAATAACACTGACTGCCTCTGCAAAAGCAGACAGATAGCTGTGCATGTGTGCTCTCGATGATGGATCTCACAAAGATGCTGCAAAACATAGAGGTTTGAAAACTACACAGCCCACAAGGGAGGGTCTTTGTCATTTGTCCAAGAGTAACAGGCAGAGCCAGCTCAGAGCCGCACATCCAGCCCTGCCAGGTCCTGTGAGTGAATCAGCTGCACCCAGGAGACTGGTGGTGTCAAGGCTGTTGATCGATCAAGCAACAGCAGCACACACATCTTCCCATATGGAGTTCACCCACCAGGATCACTACAGCTGTACTCTAGACTGGTGTCTGATTGTAAAGAGGGCTGGATTTCAGCAGCTGGGATTCTAGACACTCTTTTCCCAGTAATTTTGCTTAGACATAAGAGTTAGGAAACCTTAGGTACTCACGTTTCACAAACTTGTAAAGGTGAAGATAGATGGCAGAGAGAGGTCTAAGAAGCTTTAAGCACCCTAGCTTTCAATCACTTCTCAGCTTAGCTTTAATATAAAAATCCATTATTTCTAACTCTAAATCTTCTGTTAGAATTTTAACTTTAAAATTAAAGGCTTCTTTCCCCTAAGAGATTTAATTTCTTTATGGATTTTTGGATTAAAATACAATATTCTGGTTGGACTTCTCCTTATTTTTATGATCCCTACTTAAATAAAAGGTTCTTGGTCCTGTACAAGAAACAAAGAAGGAGAAAAAAGAAAAAACTGTACTTGTCTGATAGTTTCACAAAGACAATATTTTCCAGTAATACAGAAAAGAAAGGAAAACAGAAGAGTAGCTATATTATGCATAATAGTTAATGCTAATTGAGAGAAATGGTGATGAAGTTTTTTGCTACAGTGGTGACACACACACCACAGTACCATGGGAATTATCTAAAACTGTTGTATTAAATTTCAACATATCTCATGTATTAACTGCCCACAAAACTTATATTACAACTACACACCAAGAATGGGCAAGTAAATTTACAAACTTGAGAGAGCTCAGTCTGCTTGTAAAGTATGAGAGAAATTGGTAAGACCATGAACACCCTTAAACTGGTCATCATGTATTGATGTCCTAAATGCACATTTCAAATCAGCAGAAGTTCCCAAAAAATCTCTAATTAAATGCAAAGAAGTGCTGAAGGACTCTAATTTATTTCATCCCTGCCAAGACACCACATACAGCTGATACAGTGCAAAGCAAAGTACTGATATGTTGCTTAGAAGTATTAGCAGGCAACCACAAGAGCACTAGGAGGAAGGCAAATATTCAATTTGCATAGGACACGGTCTATACCCTACTTTTATTTACATTAATATAACAAATTAAACTAGAGAGATTTTGCTAACAAATAGGTCCTGTTTGGGCAGGATATTAACTGAAGGAAAAATTATATGAAGGCTTAGGGTTAGGTTTTGATTGAAGATTTTAGGCTACTGAATCTATTTAGTAATTAGATGAGGACTAAAGGGAACATTTTATCTCAGAATGAATACGAGTTATTTGTTGGGTCAAAGAGCCAAAGTCCCAGGTGCCATGTTTTCATCTACTTACGGCAAATGGAGGAAACTTGGCTTCTCAGCAGTGGTCAGTAATCAAATGTGAAAACTCAGTCAACTTAGTATTTTCTCAATTACAAAGCTTTTTAATGTATTGTTTTAAAATAATTGAAAATAAGCATCAGTGGGAATAAAATTCTCATTTAAAAAATGTTTCTGCAGCAGGAATGTCAAAAGAAAATACAGCAAATAGGTCCATTCTTAACAGTTTCACTCTGCTTATTGTAAGTGCTAATGTAAATTACACCAGGGTTCAGAGCTGCATCATTTTCTCCACTCTATTTTTCTGTTTCCATACCAAGGGCAATTTCACATAGGAAGGGTGAAAAGAACCACCAGGAGGGGCCAGGATTGCACAGGATGAGGGTTTTTTCACATTAATTTTTCTCTCTGAGGAGATATCTTAGAAACTGTCTTAAAAATTTCTATGTAAAGAGATTATTTCTCAAGGTGTAATTCTGCTAGATCAATTATAAATGTCTACTTACAAAAATTTGGACATGGAAACTTTGCAGTCAGTTCTTGTTAGGTCAGCATTATTACGTTCACTATTGCAATGCAACAAAAAAAAAACAAGAATGGCAGGAAGTGATACCACAAACTGTATCTAAAAATGACACAGAAGCAAAAGTCAATCCAGTTTTACATCTTTAGAACATGTGCATGATGGTAAAATCTGCAGAAAGGGAGATGCTCTGTTCAACTGAGGGATAGCAATACTTAAATAACCATAGTCTCCATTAAATTTGTTTTCCAGGATTCATGTGCTTTGATTTTTTTTTTTTTTACTTTGAATGTCACTCTAAGAGAATACAGAATCCATACAAAATTTAATTATGAATTTGAGTTAGGACTTCAAAATGTATTGATTTGCATTTTTTTTATAGTAGAGCCAAATTCTCAGGGATCAAAAAGATTTGGATTTTGGGACTGTTTATAAACAAACAATGTAATTTATTTATCTTCTGTCTCTAGCTTCTTGGAATCAGTCTCTCTAATAAAATATTGAAGAATATGATCCTTTACATTCCGTCTTCTGTTGATAAAAGAGGAGATATTTGCTACTAAAGCATCCATGCAACTCTTGAGGTGTGCAAGCACCAGTGCCATGGTAAAGCACAGCTTTGCCTAGGAACTTTCGGACAAGGAAGGCATCCAAGGTCCTTCACAGACAAGCCTCATGGTGCCGCGATGCTGCTGGTAGGGGCACCAGGCGTCCACTCGCGGTTCCAGGGGCTGCCAGGCTGCTCTGATGCGCGGGAGGGCTGGGGAAGGTCCTGTATGGGTTTCACCTAACCGACTGATGTTCCAGGCGCGCCGAGGAAGGAGAGACAAGCGGAGGGGCTTCCCAGATGGTTTATTTGGGCACCGGAGTTGTGCCAGAGAAGCGCTGGCACGGCATGTTACAGTTACATAAATACCAACACGAGGGCGCGGGGGAGGATACAAATATCCTATGAGGTAGGAGTGCTGGGTGTGAATTTGGTGGGCTTTGTATAGGATTGCGAAATACAGAGCCCTCCAGGGGGAGAAACCAGATACGGCAGCCGGGGGCGGGGGGAGGCGCGGGCCATGGGGAGGGAGGGAGACAACAGTGCCAGGCCATGAGGAAGAACCGAATAGATTAGGGATACTAAGAAGAGATTGTTCATAGTATTTCCATTTGAAATCTGGGAAGCATCAAATGGTGCTATGCAAACTAAGCCAAAATTCCTGAGACAATCATGAAAGTAAGTTCAGTTCTGTCATCTGATTTTTTGTCTCAAAACCCCATAATTTGAACTGAAAGTTTCCAGAACTTAGCTATGCTGAAAAATTTGGAACAAGTGGACTGAATTTGGGCATTTAAAATGGAGGTGCTCAAGAAGAGGATGAGTTTTTTAAACTCTTACGAGGAAAAAGAATCCCAGCAATTACATTTGTGTATGCAGGCAACCTTAGGCCAAAAAAAGAAACAAGAAAATCAAAGACAACATGACTTCTCTCTGCATAGAAAATAACTTTTTAGGAGGGCATGCAGAGCTTTCAGATTTTATTTCAAGTATTTTAGAAATCTGTTTATTAAGTAAGAGATCTCTCCATGATGTACACATACACCAAAACTGAATTATAAAATTATTTTTTACTCTCCTTCATTTTGGATATTGAGGAATGTGACCATTAAAGGCCTTCAACAAACATACGGCTAAATCAAGCAGTTAAAACTGTGATTAGGGAAAAACAAGCTGTAAGTGAAGTAGACAGAACAGCTAATATCAGGCAACTGAGACAGAGAGTAGCATAATAGATTGATCAATTTAATGACTGACTAAAACTCAGTTCTAAAATAAGCTGCAGGACAAATCAACGTAAAAATCCTTCCTGACTACACAGTCGTTTCTTTATGATCAATTCCTTCATCTGCATTGCATAGTGTTGCACACTATGGTTGAGATTAAAATCTTGAGGCTCTGTTTTTTGGATTTGTCTCAGCTGGCATATTATTCAAGGCTGTTAGTCAGATCTGATTTATAATTCTCAAAATGTCATGAAGAGGGCTCACATTAAAAAAAAAAAGTCATGTGTATCATGCAAACATCGTTCTGGAGATGACTCAGTCAGCCGTAGGTTGTGCCACAGCTCTGTTCCAATGTGTAGTGCTGTTTGAGTCATTGATTCTAACCAGACTTCTTTAAACCTGATTTTTCCTGGAAATCCTACAGATTCTTTTTTTTCCTTTTTTCTCTTACTCAGAAAATCAAGAAGACACAAATTAACAGATCTCCCGTACATTACTGTGACCCTGCCATACCTTCAACACACGCCAGAAATCGAAAGGAGTAATTAAATCTGGACATGGTTCTTGTCTAATTATACATTGGTTACAATCAACAGCAAGAAATAAAATCAGGAACGTGGTACAGAAAATTTTTCTTTTCATTAAGCATGAATCTGTCACCAAAGGATTGCAAAGTTCTTCAGGACAAAAACCTCTTTCCTCATGATACTTCAGCTTCTGGATAAGATGCTCTCTGAAGTGGATACCAAAAATGTGGGGGGAAAACATCAGTGTGGAGATGCCATCTATGCTGAAGGCTTTGCCATAATCCTGTAGGTTTGCTTACATACATTAAACCCAGTTCTCAGACTAGATGGGAAGGTAGACATTTTATGTTGAATCAGTTCAGTTGGAACCTCAGGACTTTAAGTAACTGAGCTGAGCCTGACCTGGATAGCTGAAATATTCTACAAAGTAGAACGTTATTTAAAGACCTTTTCTGGAGTTAACAACAAACTGCTTAAGTCCTGAATACAACCCATTAAAAAGAGTTTTTCCAATTAGCATTTTCCAGGAAAATTAGTTACCCCTTAATAGTAATTCAAACAATAAAAATTTTCTTCCAAAATTCAAACCATGCTGATATGGAATTATATTGCCAAAAAAATAAATATGTATCTATATCTATTTTTATATCTGTATAATTCAGACACTGTCTGCTCTCATTCTCTTCTGTTGGTCCATTTTGCAGGCAGCTTTCACCCCCAGAAAGTCATTTCAACCTTTCTTCTAGGACAATGCAAAGGCAATGTGCTGGAAAGCATCACACAGTGTACGTCTTTGGCTTCAGCGCCCGGGTGATAAACACTGTGTATCTGGAAAGGCTGTCCCTGAAACAGAACGGAGATGAGGAACAATATCCCCACAACTCTCACAAAGTCTGATTTGCAAATCAAAATACTTTGCTCTTTGCCAAAACTGTATATAAATTCCTGTAGGCTTTAGAGAAAATGTGCTTTTTTTAGTCTCCTTAATGAAATCTGAAATTAAAAAAATAATAATCTTGCAATAAACTAACAACGTCTGATAAAAATAATTTAACCACATAGTCAGCAATGTGCTTTGTCTTTCCACTTTAAATAATCACAGTTTTGGCTACAATAAAAATGGTTATTACAAGCATAGGTATTTGCAGAAAAATTACTAGAGATTCAACAAAGACTGATACAAAAAGGTTCATATGCTTCTTAAGAAAAAAGTCCAAAAATCACAAATGATATTTCAGAGTTGCCTTATATGAAAAAGTCAAGACATAATTTTATATTGTTTCATATTTCAGAAGAAATTAAACTCCATAAAATATAAAATCCATCTTTCACCTGTCTATTATATAGTGTCATGAAAGGAAGGAGATAAATGTTTTATCACTGTCAACTTGAATATGCAGCTTAGGCCTTTCTCGCTCCATTTTAAGAGTAGTCAGGAAGGAAAAACAATATCAAAAGTTGATTAACATGTTCCATACTGAAAAGGTTAAAAGGCATGTTTCAGTATCTTATGCATGAACACACCCTGGAGTTTTACTACATAATTCGAAAGTATATTTTTTTTTCATACTTAAGCTTGTAAGTAAACCAAATTCTGCTTATTTCAAAATGCCAATACAATCTTCTAAATGTTTTCTAAATATACACAAAATGTAAAGTCTTTTAGCTCTAATTACTTCTCATTTTTTTTCAATTTCACGATTCTACTTAGGTTGCTTAAAAAATAACCTTGTATCTCTCCAATTTAGCTAAGTCTAACATACGGTCCATAAATTATATAGGGGTTTTTAACTAGGACATTAAATCACCTTAATGAGATACATTGCATATACCCAAGGTCTTGCATGTCACACAAGATCACCAGATTCCAAACTATTTTTCTCCACTTTGCCCATGACTCCATACCATTGTTATCAGTGACAACCAGAATGATTTTGCATCATGGAAGCACAGACATAATAGAGAACACAACACAAGAATGTGGAATAAGGCTGTCACACCCTGAAGTGGGCTGTGTTGCTCTTAGGAGAGTGATGTGAAACTTTCATTCTGTTTTTTTCGGCTGAACAATAGAAAGAATACACAGATATTACTGCATCATTACCACAGCAAGTTCTGCACACCCCCCTTAATATATTATGTTAGTTTATGCTACTATTATAGTCGATATTATTAGTACTATAACTAATGAATTTTATTTTTTTTTTAAAGTGTACCTATTTTCCTGGAGATTAATGTGGAGACCAAGCACTCAAGAACATGAAGAGTACTGCCAGTACAACTGACTGGAAATACTTTTGATGGAATAATTTTTCAAAGGAAAATTCAAAAGTGTCCTAAGTAAGATACTTTGAAAACTTACATGGGGTTTTGCCAAAATTTTATTTCAGAGAAAAATGAAGACAAAAGTTCCATGAATGAAGAAAAATGTACTGTTTGGATCTTTTCCAAATGAATCAGTTCAGGGGTTTTTTTAATGCATTATAAGCTTGTGTTTTTCCAAGGCAAAAGCAGCAAAAGGAAAAATGGTAGTAAAAGGATGGGATTTTTCCAAAGTGACATACCTTTATTGATCAGCAATATTTTGATATGAGTGGAAGATGGGAACTGAAATTGTTCACTGCATGGATATTTAAAGCTTGAATCTCTCACATTTTCTTTCCTTCACCTGCCTTGCTTCAAGTAGGCAGCAGAACATTAAAATTCAGGTTAAATGTGTGCCACAGGAAGGCTTTTTCATAAGTTATTTTCCTTTGTCTGCCAGCTTCAGCATCAAAACCTTCGACAAAACAAGCTGAAGCAGCCCTTATAATGTTCAATAAATTGCCAAACAGGTACTTGTGTAGTTTAGCCTACAAAACTCTCAGTAGATGTAATTTCCCAAGGATCCAATTGCAAACCATGACACATTGTGTAAAAGGTCCTGCATAGGTAAAATATCTCCACAAGGTACTTAAAGCCTTTCACCCAGTAGCATTGCCAATGGCACAGAGATTTTCTCAAATGATTTTGGTATATTTGCAAATTGGAAAAATATTTATATACTTCAGCGAAGGAGCTTTCTGGGTACAAATTCAAAAGCTTCATTTCCTTCAGTATATAAAAAGAAACTTGCAAGTCTACACACAAATCACTAGGAAAAAAAAATAACATTAGGAATACCTCCTACACAGATTTTTGGCTGGCATCAGTAGTTTTGTCTAAGGATATTTTCTAATGCTGGCTGCTTGCTGCTTCATAACACTTGACAAATTCTTAGTTCCTAAAATCAACCATAAATGTTTTGAGAATTGCTTCATTTAGGAGGGAGTTTTCAGGACCTCACCATGGTATTCAGTGTAGTTCTGTCTTCCCTCTTTAGTTTATCTCTATTTTTATACATTTTCAACTCTGAAAACTTTCTTTGTCTTCCCCCCTCCCCTGAACCACAGGCAAGATTTACAATCTGTAAACTGGAAGTTCCCCAGGCATGAGGATTTCTCCTGGAAGGAGCTCTACTTTGGGAAGGCTAGGGCACACAGAAGCAGCTCTTCTAAATCCAGTGTTTAGGGAGAAAAAAAGAAGACAGTAGAGCAACTAGGGATTTTTGCAAGTGCACAACAGTTGTGAATTCCTATCAAAGTAGTATAAAGGGATTACCAAAATAGCTATTAAATAATCTCTCTCCAGAACTACAATAACATATGTTTTGAATAACAGCCATTCAAGAGACAAGAAACTATATGCATTATTTTAAAAAAGGGAGTAGGGTAATGAAATAAGGAATTTACGTAGGTAATCTAGCAAAAATCACATACTGAGAATTCAGCTGAAGCAGAAAGCTAAATTGACAGACCTCTTCCAAAAACTAACCTTCAAAGGCAAGATATCAGCACCTTGTTTGGAATATTTTGTTGGATGAAGTCTATTCAAAATGAGATACCATACTGTAAATATAAGATCATCTGTTCAATGGTTGTGTGAGCACTCAGGGCTTCTGGTTCATTCCCCAAAGTGCAGTATATCAGATATTATACCAAAGCTTTATAGTACATGTTTCCATCACACAGAGATGCTACATGTTAAACCAGAGCTCGTAAATGAAATATTTCACTCAGCAAAACCAACCTTAGGACTAGTGTAACATACCCTTGATTCACTGCTGTCTGCAGTACTACTGAGGGTAGAAATCTTAACTTGCCCTAATGAAAAAAATTACACCTGATTTTACTAAGAACCTAGACAGACACTTTAATATTAATTGCATGTTTCTAGCAAGATTAGCAAAGCAACTCCCAATTTTGAATGAAAAAATAAAATCAGATAGCTCAAGGTGCTTTTAATATTTGCTTATGAGTAGTTCTGAGTTTGCTTTGATTGTATGCTTGAAGTCCACTTTCTGAGAATTCTATGATAATTGCCTGTATAATATTTGTTTTGCATGCAACTAGAGATTAAGTCAAGTGAGCTATTTTCTCTAGTACCTTCAGGTGGTAGTCATGGTTATACCCGAAACATACTATTTTTGTAGGGTTCCTGAATTTTTGAGTTCAAAAACCTGATCAGAGGACAGCAATTCCTAAGCAGCACAAGCAGAGCAGCACAGTTCAGCCATACAGGCAATGTATTTGTCAGGAAGCACCATGTGAATCCTTGGAGATGCTCCAAGGATCTCTTACTCATTCCTGGGACAACCCTGGCTAGTGTTTCCTTCCTGTGAAAACAAAGACAGAGAAAGAGAAACCTTTTAGAGTTTCCCTTTTAATATGATATAATCTATCCTCTCACAAAGTAAGAAACTAGCCTTGAAGAATTGCTTTATTTGCAGCAAGGGAACGAATCGGTTCTTGAAATTCGGGATTGTCAGGGCATTGAAAGACAAAAATACTGATTAGGAAAAGGAACTGAATGCCATGCAATTCATGCAATTCAAGCTATAAAACAGCAGGATTTTGGAAGGTTGTTTGGAGGTAGTGATGGCCCTTTCTTATTCTTTTGCTGCACTTAACTTACCAACCATGTAGTCAATATATGGTTATCTGCTCCCAAATTGCTATTGTGCATGAAAAGCCATGTTGGACTGAACTATATAAAAAAAAATTACAAAAACAGCAAAAAGAAAATGTTTCCCAGGCAGCAAATTTGTTTCTGTTATTTCACCTGTGTCTGTTATATTCACTTTTCCCAAATTTTGTGAATAGGTTTGGTAGAGCCTGCCTTTTTTGGCAAATAAACTATTATCTCTCCAAATTTTATTTTTTTCCAATCATAACAAAAGAGTCCCAGCACTAAACAGGCTCTGAAAGCTCTCTGAGTTTGAGTGCAATGCTCACAGAGAAAGAAAACCTTCCTGACAACTGCTATTTTCTTTGCAGATGAAAGAAGAGTTCACACTGTTTGAACTTTGATCACTCACAGACCTGTACCGTTTTGACCCATATGTTTTATTGAAACAGACTAAAATATATTCCACCGTATAGCTAGCTATCTAAAAAGAGGTTAATATCTTGTACATCCCTCTGTAAAAGCATTTTCTTCATTCATGGCTGCATTTTGGAAAAGCTGCTACTTTGCTTTTAATTCTTTTGTTTATTCCAATGTTTATTAGGAGTCTGTACAGGAAAGGAAAAAATCGGTACAAAAAACTTGCATCTACACCTGCAGATGACCTCCCATATAGACTGCTCAAGATTTGACTGCTCAAGGATATCTGCTTTACCAGTCAGTGAAAACACTCTGTTACCTACAAATAAGTTAAAATGGCAAAGGAGCTCTGAGAATCTAAAACACAGCATCACAAGCATTGGCTAATGCTGGAATGCGAAGCACTGTCCTTGGAAACAGATGGTTTAATACATCACAATAAATCTCTTACCAGCCTTTGAAACATAGTACTTCAGATAAAAATAAGTTTAAGTTACAATCTGTGGACAAAATGTTGTCCTCAGAGGAAATGCTTTTGACTTTACTGAGAGCTGCAGCTCAGAAAGAATTTAATAAATGTTTCTAAAGAAACTGATCAAAAGTTCCTTCTCAACTTATTTTGTAATTATGAAATTCAATGTAAAAAACTACATAGTAACTTAACACCAAAAACCTCCTTCAGCTAAAAAATTGCCATTCAACATTTATCCTCCTCACCCAGGACACCTGAAAGAGCAGCTCAGGATACATATGTGTCACAGACATTAGCAACGGCAGGACAATTATCAGAGCCAAGTAAGGTTGTCATTTGAGCTAAAAAGTGTTCACGTTACATACAGCTGACACATCAGAATACCTGACTGGATTTGCATAAATGAAAGAGCTAGACCATGACTGTCACAAAGATGTCACTTCAATTGGACCATGCTTCCTTCCATGTTAGATCTTTATGGGGGTCAGTCCTGGGAAGGAGGAAGTCATACGTGAAGAAAGAAGGGTTGGTTAGGTGTTTTGGATTACATAGTACAGCTGCAGTCTCGGTTTCTGACAAGTTAAAGATTGTCTTTTTAGAATTAAGAAGTTATAGGAGATTGGGTACAAGCTGGTAATTTCTTGATCTCAGGAACATTAACATTCATTTCTAATTCCTATAAGTTGGCACGCATCTTCAATTGCATCTGCAATGTTTATCCCATCATTTGCTTCGTTTCACATGAGTTCTTTCATTTAAACAATATTCTTGTACAGTAGAGGTGATGGGTCCTCAGCTCTCTCCAGTGGCATCAGCAGCTTCTTATGTCTCCCTTGGTGAAGTTAACAGTGGGCAGAGTTTGTACCACATAATTTATCATACTCATGAATGCAGTTCATGAACAAACTGCAGTTTTTACAAGTTCGTTTTCTATTTGAAGCTGTCCAATAAACGTTTTGGGCAAACCAATTTCAGTCTGAAAATTGCTCATAAACTGTTCACTGTGAATAGTACTCCCAGTACTTGCTATTTGTAATACAGCAGTCAGCCTTTCGGATTGGTCAACCTGATCATAAGGCTTGCTTTCCTTCCCTGAGCATTGAACTCATCCTACCAAACCCCAAGCAGATGAGAAAATGGCAGGTTGGCTAGGTGATAAACCAGGACACGTGCCCAAGGGGACTGGAAAGATATGAAGGTCGGTAAGGATAGACCACTAAATGTTAAAAAACTGTGTCAACTTGGATGTTAGATGTACAAGAAAATGCACAGCAGCTCCCAGTAAGGAGATGCAAGTAAGTTTATTCTCTTCTTTATTTAGAAGGATGGCCCACAACAAGAAGAAATTCAGGTTTGATATGACCAAAATTGCCAAGTTTCCCAATATGAAAAAAATTATTTCATTTCACCAACATTATGCATTTTTCACTACTTGACATATAGCAAGACTATGTCCTTCCAAGATTATTTATTTCAAATATCAGTTCACAACAACCAGGTAGGAAAGAAGAAGGGCTTGTGAAAGGACATGAACGCTGACTTTCAACAGTTCTCAAGAAAAAAAAAAATTAGGTAATCTAAAAATATTCTTTGATCTGTGTGCATATACGGTTCCCTATTTCAGGCTCCATGTTCTAGAAAATACAGAAATACCAAGCATGTGACATCCCCTCCCACTCCTCAAATAGGTGCCTTAGAATTGAGAGAGGAAATAAAAATGTTGTTTCTCCATACTACACGTAAGTTTAATCACAACACATTTTTCATTCCATTTGTCTCAAGGCAAAACAGAAATTTTGGAGAGGATTGAGCAGTCACCAATAGATCATGGAGGTAGGTAGAAAGGTGAGAAAAGGACATAAAAGTATTATTGGCAAAGCAGAATAAGCAAAAGTGGACTCAGTAGAAGAAATGTAGGTCAGAGCTAAGGTCTTCACGTCCCTGGAGGCTTGCAAAGGAAGTCTGAAGTTACAGCAAAGTCACACAGAGTAAGTATTTTCCAAGGTGTGATTGTGTACGTGACCATTGGTGCTAAAGAAGCTTCAAAGAAATTATTATAATAATAACCGTAATTTCTGCACTAGGTATTGCAGGAGTTAAATTCTAAAACACTCTAACATGTCTGGTTCCTCACAGAAAACAGTTCTAAACAAAGTCTAGAAGTACTTTTCACCTAGCCCTGTAATCAATATTGGAAGAAAAAATAAGGCAAGTGAGAGGAAGTCCAAAAGATCAGGCATTTACTTCATTTCAGATGCGTGGGTGTTTATGAGATCGTGTGTGTTCACATCTTTCCAAGGCTTCATCAGCTGGCCACGTTGTTTGCTGCTTCAAACCCAGAAGTGGCCCAGACCTTCCCAGGGTAGGAAGTGCCCTCATGCACAATGCAGATCTCTAACCCAGACTCTGCCCCAGACACAGACCTTATAACGTGTGGTATCCTGCCAATCAGGGTCACTGAGTTATCTGCAAATGTTAGGGAGAGGAAATAATGTGCTGAGGAGTAAAAATAACCCATGAAAATAATTTTAGCTGATGGGGTGAGATTTGGAGGTATTCATCATAGCTTTTCAATCACCAGTGATGAAGAGAAAAATTCTGCTCCAGCAGAAAACTATCACGAAGAACTTGATAGCGTGAAAAGTCAAAACTCAGAAGTGAGGCAAGTAAGAAGAAAAGATAGCACCAATCACTATTCCTCCATCAGTTAGTAGCAATAGCACTGAGAAGCCAAATACTCATCATGTCCAATTATACAGGTGAACTGTAGTTTTACAGAACGGAAATATGGCATCCTTCAATTATATTTTGCTTTTGAATAGGTAGCAAAATATTGTCATCACGTGTAAACACATACCATATTCTTTTAGTTCTTAATTTTCACGGAAAATTTCAATCTCTAGCATCTAGATAAATTAAATCAAGTTGTATGTAAAATACTCTCACATGAAACCAGCAACACCTAGATTACATCAACACAAGCAAGAAAGCATCATACTAAAAACAATAACAAAACCATTTGTCCAATAGTGCTGGCTACACACATTTTCAGCTCATGTGGATGGTAGTTATTGTTCAGAGACTTCTAGAATAATAATGCATTGTGCATGTAACTCTGTTAGGAGACATAAAATAGGGATGAGACAGATGATCTTTCCAACTTTCACTCACTGGATTCCTCTCAGCACTTGGTTTCCCTAGTCCATCCATTTCATCTGGTCACTTGGGATGTCAGCAAGCAGTGATGATACAAGTACACAGTCAGGTGCAGCTATTTACCAAGCACCATGCTACACCTATTGCTTGAATAAATCTGAACAGCATCTTAAAGCAAAGGAGACACTGCTGCAGTAACATTGACAGAAGACCTAGCTATTAAGCTGTCTACAGAGTCTAGTATCAGTGAAATGTTTGACAGCCGCAGGGACAAATATGTATTAGCAACATTGCTTAATCCATGTTTCAAGGGCAGAATTGAAACCATGCCTTCACCCTATGCAGGAACAGATTGCTGGAAGGATACTGTCATAAATAACAGTGCTGGAGGCCATACCATTATGCACCTCCTCTTCTCCCTCATCCTTCCACTTAGCTCCCCTAGGCCAAGTATATCTCATAAAGCAGAAGATGCACAAGCTCCTGGAACATCACAGAGTGCAAAAGAAGTAATCACAGCATACCTATAGTTCCTGGGTCTTCCTTTATCGGCTCGGAGTGGGGCAGTACCTCCCAGGAAAAACTCAATTTGTCCGTATCATGGGAAGAATCTGTCCATTATGAAAGGTCTATAGGTGTCATGGGAGACCTTTTCATATGCTGGGAAGTGAGAAGTTGACTTTCGAAAAGATATGCTCTAGTTCAGACAGGAATTAATTCAGCGAAGCCTATGATCTGTGTTAAACAGGAGGTCAGATTTGATGATTGTAGTGGTCCCTTCTGGCTTTATAATCTATAAAGACTAACTACTTTAGGGGGTGGGGGAGGGAAAAAGACAAAGAAAGAAACCAATACCGGTACTTTTAAACCTCCAAATTCCCCACTATCCAATATGTGCTCAGATTCCTTTTTCAGGTATGTGTCTGGCAGTGAGAAATATCGAAGAAGTGGGTTTAATAAACCACAGCATAGAGAACTTCTTTCTTAAGGGAGTAATTTGAAAAGCTTAGCAAGTTATACTTGCAACATGCAGGTGACTCTTTAAATTAGCCTAATGGAGAAGACTGCAGAGGAATCTATCAATCAAAATTCTTACAGAAAGGTGAGGAGACATTTTACCAAGTGTGCTTAAGCTCCTATTCCCTTTTTCCTCACTTCACAAATATTATATAAAAGATTTTCTCTGTTCTCTGCTTGAATAATTTGGCATAAGATAAGAATTGTGCAAATCTCTGTTCTGTGAGAGCTTTTCTTGAAGCTTTGATTCACCTGGGTTCATAAATATCTGGGTTTTGCTTCGAGGTTTAAGGACATGTGAGCTACAAAACTGTAACCTGATCTCACATTAATAGCCTGCAAAACTGCAAAATTACAAAGCCATAAATGGATTTACATTTGCAACTTAGGAAAAATGGACTGACTTTCCCGTTTGTAACAAAAATCTGTAGCCAGGCACATTTTACCATATATCCACAGCACATGTGCCCACAGATACACATGCAGACAATTTACTTGCTGGAAATTTGTGAGTGAATCCAAAGAGTGAAAGCTCATAGAAAGTAAACAATTTGTAGAGTATTCTTTCTCAAAGTATCCCTTATTATAGGCTTCTGGATTATTTCACTTTTATTTTCTCCTGTAGTACTGAATGCTAAATCAAATAAAACCCATACCATGTAAAACAAGAAATCAGTCAAACTACTGAGACTGTAAGGCTTGTGTTTGCACTAGAATATTTAAACAGAAAATACAAATCCCATATTTGAATGCACACATTCAGGTAAATTCAGCAGGTATGGTAAAATGGAATAACTTATTTTCACTGGACTAATTTAATAACACAGGAAGCTCCTTTCCAGAATAAACCAAAAAGAACAGTTATACCAATACTAAAGTACTATATTTACATATTTTCATTAAAAACAAACTAGGCAAGCTGTAATACAAAAATGGTAAATTTATCCTCATTTGAAAAGGAATATTTTTGTGAGGATGCTTACGGTAGCCAAAAGGCTCTATTTTGCTTTGATAAAACCAGTTTGTCAGGGGATAGAGAGAATAAGGTATTTGCTTCCCATTTTCCATTGCAATTTCACCTATGAAACAAAAAGGGAGGGATCTATCTCACTTTTGATGAATTTTTGGCTTGTGAGAAATCACCCAACCCAACTTCTATCATTATTGCACATTGCAGAGAAGAACACATGTGTCTTCTCCTATCATCATTATTGTTACTGCTTTTAGCTGTGTGACAAAGACGGAAGTTGGGCTTACACTTCATTGTCTTAAGTGTTAAACTTTCTCCTGATTTTGGGTCCCCACAAGTATTATCAATATGCCTCAAATGGGTAACATTCAGGTTAGATGCAACTCTAGGAAACTACTAAATGGCAACAGTTAGTGATGCAAAGTGGAGGAAAGTTGCATAACCAGAGACAAACCTTTTTCAAATAGATTTAGAAGCATAAGAATGCAGACAATTTTGAAAATCCCACCCTTAAGGACATCTATTCCCATGAGGTACATGCAGGTTAGGCACATATAGCAAGATACATGATAATGCGACAGATTTTTCAGGTTCCTGAGCCATGCAAAAAGTTCAGTGGAACTGTCCAGGGGCTCCTTCACCTCCTAGCATCCCATGAAGAAAGCTCTGTCTATACAAATAGGTAGATCCTCCTCTCCTGGGCAGGAGTGCCAAAACAGCTAATCTTCCCCTTTAGACATTGCAGCTTGGAGGTGTGTAGTCTGTTACATTAAATCCATTACTTCCATGACTCCCTGTGTCACGCTTCATGAGGATCACATTACATGTGTCATGTGGGATTGTAAGGACTTATGCTTCTTGGTGCTAAGTGTAGGGGAAAAAGACAGTGTAGGCAGAGATGGGGTTGCCTGACTGGAAAGCAGCAAATCCTCTTGACCCAGCTCTCTGCAGAGGGGAAGAGGAAGAGTAAACACTTCTTGCCTGCAAATACAGCCCCATTTCTCACCTCCCAGCTGTGTGCATGCTCTCAGCACTTTAATCTCAAAGATATGTGCACACAAACTCACAGCTACTAAGTCTCATAGAGCAGGTCAGGGCTATGTCTTCTCTGCCACTCTCAAGGCAAGTTAGTAAAAAAAGAAACTTCTCTGAGATTTCTGCTGCAGCCAGATAGCTTTATAAACATGTACCAGGTAGCTTTATGAATGCCCATCAGGAAAAAATTAGATGCTTCAGGGCAAGGAGTGTGTGTGTCAGAAACACATGTGACTGGGAAACTTTACTCCCTCCAAGCTCTGGCAACAAAGCTGCTGCAGCTCTGGGGAGGTCAGTGAGGTTTCATCACATAGCCATGGGCACTTAAAGGTTTCTAAGGGCCAAGGTCTAGAGCCTTGGCTTCACTAGCAACACTGAGAATCCTAAAACAAAGGTAATGGTCTTTCCTGCTGTCGTTGTATACACTACATTATTTATTCCCACTTGGAACAGACCTATAAACACAGTAATTAAAAAATACTTTGTCTTCCTATATGAGAGCTCTCAGTGGTTTTGGGCCTGTGAAGCAACAGAGAGAAATATCTGCCAAAAAATCTCCTCAAAGCAGGAAGCATTAGGAAGAAGTCTCAGGAAAGCCTAATCCCTCAGAATCCCTAATTCAGAAAAGTTTGGCTGAGTCTGCAAGCCCCTGGATGCTTATGTGAATTGGAATCACTGATCTTTTTAAAAATTCAGTCCTCCTTCAGAAGCATTCTTCTTGCTGCTCGTTTGAGCTTAGGTAAAGTCAAATAAGTTTTATTTCCCCGCTGCTACTGAAAGTATACCTACAGCACAGATAGGCTCAGGTTGGCATGCGTGATGGCAGAACTCTTGGCAAGGACTTTAGATCAGGCTCTGGGATCCCACCAGGACTTTCACCTATGTGCTCAGATCACCAGTCCCTACAGAAGCCTGTACCAGTGTGCCTTCACGCCTCTTGCTAAAACTCAGCAAATTCCAGTTTCCTGTCCAAGTAACTCAGTAAATGTGGATCACCAGCAGTAAACCACTTTTTTATGAGAGGCAAGGGGAACTGGGTCTTGGCAATCCATGCTCTATTATCACTGGCCAACTTTGCTTTCCAAGGGTGGCAAAGTTCTGGCAAAAATAAATATATAAATAACTAACTGCAGCAATCAGCACGAGGGAAACAAACACAGGAGAAAGCTTTGCCCAGCAGCAGGCTGAGAGGGGCTGATAATGAATGACTGATGATGATTACATGTAATTTTTTACTTCCTGCAAAATGATAGATACTGGCCAAGTCAGCCCCACAGCACCAGCGTGTCACAGAGCCAGGCTGGAAAGCCAGCTCAACAGCAGCTCTTCCACGATATGTGGAGCATCCAGCCTCAGGAGGTGAGCTGCCCTGGGCACCCACAGGGCACCTTGCACACTGCAGCTCCTGGGCCACCACCATGGGCAGCATGGCCCCTTGGCAGCAGCAGTCAAGGGAAAAGAATGGCAGGGGGATGCATTCAGAAGGGAAAGGAGAGGAGGAGAAACCCACATAACAAAAGTGCTTATGATTAATGAATTGGAGATTGAGAGGAGAGTTTACATATGCACTTGGAGAGGAGGAAAGGATGTTCACAAGCTTCCTCCATGACAAATGCGGGCAAGAAACAGGGAGGAAAGAGCTATTAATCAGTGGTACAAAGAGATTTTTTTTTCCCCCAGGAGAAGCCAGTCCAGGTAAACTGCTTGAAACTGCTGCTTCCAGCTTGCCCTTTACAGAGGTCCGCTCGGCAGGCCCCACCACTCTCTGCAATGAGCCAGTGCCCTTTAAGTCCAGCACCTCCTTTATCTCCTCACACAAAGTGGAAAAGAGTCCTAAAGACAGCATATGAGTAAAATCCTTCACCTTCATGTTTAAGCCACTGTTGTTATTCACAGCGCACCTTACAAGCGTGGCCACCTGCCAGTCAAACAAATACCACTCTGCTGAGTCCCCTAAACAGCCATCTGATCCTTTCCTAACTGTTGTTTAGAGTTGTTTAGGGGTGCCCACGGAGTGATGATTAACAGCCCCAGGCGCTGTGCAAGCACTTGGAATATGCATTTCTTTCTAGTAGGGACATTTTTTCTTTCATATTTTTATTGGTTGTGTTTTATTAGTCACATTGCTCTTCAGCCTCCCTGCAGCATTGGCAGCAATGCCATTAGCTTGAGATGAAGGTGCGTGTCCTCCCTTCATGGCTGAGGTGAGGTACCACAATAAAGGCAATATCAATAAACAGTACATTGCAGGAAATTAATTAGTGTAGAGTTGTCAGCCAATAGTGACTATAGAATAGGTAACACGTTTAATATCAAGTCATTTCTTGTTTTGGTTGCTAAGAAAGTATTTAGGAGTCTCAATAGAATGTAGTAAAACTGCTGGAGAAGGCACACAAATATTAAGGGAAGTCCACAAACATTAATTACTTAGTAAAAGCTTGTAATTATCTGACAACTAGAGCACCTTGCTACTTTGCTTGATCTGACATATGTAATGTTACTCCCTTGCACCAGCCACAAGAAACATTGTGGAAATGTTGTTGTGTGATAAAATATCCTGGTCTCTTACCCCAGTATCTGAGGGATTCCACCAGCAGGGAAAAGCCTCTCAGCATCCCAGCAGTTAGATAAGCCTTTCCATACCCATTTTACAAATGGGCAAGGACAGGTAGGGACTCGTGGAAGGTCTTCAATACACTGAGGTAAGAAACAAAAGCATCATCGTGCACCAAGGCTCTCATACAGAAATAAGGATATCTGTTTACCACTTTCTGGAGCGTCATTTTTCCCTGCTTAAAATCAGGATGACACTACATCTCATCATATCCACATAGGTCCCACATGATGACAATTAACACGTCATCCACCTCGAAGTCCCTTCCATGTCACTATTATCACAGTTTAACAGTAAGCCATGAACATCACTGCGGGCAAGAGTGCAGTCTTAGGTGCAAATTCTTCAGGGGTGAGGACATGCTTTCCCTGCACACAGGTGCAGAACAGAGCACAGAAGGGGGCTGATTTTGCCTGATATTTTTAGGTGCTGCTGCAGTCCAGCCAACAAAGAGCATGAGCACACACAGAGAATTCTCCACATACAATGGCTGAGGCACACGGATGGAGAAGACTTTATACACCACCTGCAGATTTGCAAGGACAAATAAGAGATTCTCCTACAGCTAACTCCTTTTTCTTTTTTTTTTCAGTTTCCAGAACTTTCTGGAATGCTTTATAGTTTGCTCCTTTTATTAACTTGTTTAAAGGCATGAAGGTAGAAATTATGTGAAGGAAAGAACAGAAGATTAACATATTTCCAAACATGCTATAAAAAAAAATTTAAATCACCTGATCCCTACCCAAACTTCACTGACTAAATTGTTAAAGGGAAGGGGGGGAACCCTGTACAACATCCCATCCAGATGGTAGTTCCTGTGCTCCGTGGTCAGCCTGTTTATTAATGAACATCTGTTTTCCTTACAAAACAGGGTGGACTTTCTACTATAAATTCTCCTTTCATATATTTCTTGGAAAATGACATTAGGAGTTATTCACTGTCACAGAGATAAGCCAAATTTATTTTTAATTTTAGAAATTGCATATTAATTATAACATTTCTGTCACTCACTAGACTATTGACGAATGTATCACTAAAATACACAGCTAGTTCAATATTGAAAAAACAAAAATATTACTTTCTCTTTGAAGATATTTGGCTTCAGTCCCTTTAGTTGTCCTTTCCTTTTAGCTTTCTGCATAACTGGATGGCTGCTGCTGGTAAAGATGATAATGGACATCAGACTTCAAAGCACTATACACATAATGTTAGAGGTCCCTAAAATAATCGCTGTATTTCAGCCCATCACTGTCTGGTCGTGGATAGTTTTTGAACAGAAAAATGGCTTTATTGTAATTCAAGGTAAGTTTCTCTCCTTAGTTGTAACCATATCTTATAATTTACTGAATGTTATATAGTGAATTACATAGAGACTTGGTAACCTAAAAGGCAATTAAAATTTGAAGATACAGTTATAACTACAGAACCATATGTAGGGCAATATTTTTATTACAATGAGAATGTGATGGAAGATTTCAGTCCTGTCTCACAATTTTGAAACACTTTATCAAAAGAAGTTGGAAGGGAATGTTTGGATGCAACCACTTCAAAAATAAGGTTTAGATTTAAATCCAAGAAGATTTAATTGTCTATTAATAATATTGACCTTCTAGGGATCTGGAAACTCATCTAGAACACTTTTTTTTTCTCAATAAAATGTCTCTTTTAGAACTGTGGTGCTGAACCATAGTAATCTTACGATATCTTTCTTTTTGTGCTCTGACTAACATAGGAAAGAAGCAAGCTTGGAGCTGGTATATCTGCTTATGAAAAATGTTTCAAAGACAAATTAATTTGTTTGTTTGGGTTTTTTTTTTTTACACAGGAATATTTCATGGCTTTGAAGATATAAGGAATGCATGTGTATGCATAAGTGTGTGTGTGTGTGTGTTTGTGCATGTCTTTGTTTCTATGTTCAGCCTGATATTCAAAGTAGATGACTTATCTGCTGTTCAGTGTCTGCAGTTCAATGTGCTATGACACATAACAGATAGAAACACTGTAAATAAATGGTATATTACTTGTCTCCTGAAAGCCACGATACTGAGGGCAGTGAAACTGTGCTACTTAGAAACCACAGCTTCTTGCTTTTTTCAAACTATGCAGCACAGCTACCATCAAACTCAGTTTTTCAGCTCCACCAGTGGTAAGCATTTCAGCTAAAAATATGAAAAAATGAGCAAAAATACCCCAAGCAACCAAATGCATCAGACAAAACCCAAACCCACATGATTAAGTCATTACATTGTCTGTATTGTCCATCCTGCAATCTGCTCTTTCAGAGAAACTGTGGACATTACCACAGGGCAAAGGAGTAAAATATTGAGCTCAGGAGAGGAGCTCTTTGCTTTTATGAACTGAGGAGCTCCCTTTATTTCCGGCTGCTTTCTGTCCCAGGTAATCAGGATTGGCACAGCAGGACCTAACTAACCTCATGCAGGCAGAGAGGGACTGGCTCAGGTGTGGCTGTAGCCGGAGGGCCTAGCCAGCTCAGACACTGAGCAAGCCCCAGACACCCCACGGCAGCAACCAGGCAGCTTCCAGCTTGTCCTTGTGTTTGCCATCCCCTCCTGCCCACTCCTCTCACCTGGGAGGATTGCACCATCCAACAACAAGCTGCTCAGCAATGCACAAGAGCTCTGCCTCTGGTGTGAAGTTGTTACTAGAACAGTTTTGGCATCAAATCTGAAGTTTTAAATAAGTACCTAAATACTTAAATGCCCCAATCTACACCCACACAGACTTCAGGGAGCAAAGCTAAGCCTAGGATTGTTTTTATCTACAGATGATGAGCAGAAAATAAGTTTTAAATATCTGGCCTTACATGCCACTGAAACTGCAAGTGTAAAACCACATAGAAAGATCTTTCTTCCTTGAGGAAGGCTTGCAGCCGAATCATGGAGCAGAAACTGCTCTCGGGTCTGTTCCAAGTCCATTACAGATGACACAAGTCATATAATTTTCCTGTGCCTCACTGCCACCTTTGGACTATTCCATTCAGGCAGTAAACAGTTTCCAGAAGGAATCGTCTCTGTCTGTGTCTGTGTTGCTCTGAGTTCAGCGGAGCTCAGCTGAAGCAGTATCATAACTATCTGTTTCTCTGCTGCAGCAGCAAATCTCTAATTATAAGCTTAATTGAATGGCCTCAAAAACAGGGCAGAACATCATCTCCTATGCATATACATGTAGTAAAAATGGGACTGTGAGACAGAGCTGTTACAGCTTGCATCTTTCAGAGAAAAATTGAACACAATAGGATATTTCAGGATTTTCAGGGTCAGCTCATGACACCCCTGCACTGCTGTGTGTAGGAGACATGCATTTTAAGCCCCAAGGTTCTTTCAAAAATCCTGGCCTCGGTAGTTAACACTGTTTTATCACCAATCAAGGGATCCTTTCTAACCCTAGGGGATGTCAGTATGATCTGCTGGATAACAGAGTGGCCTGGAACTGTATGGATTTGCTTCTAATCCCAGCTATGCTATTAGTTAACTGAGATGACCTTGAGTACATCATCTCACTCCACAAAGCTTTAATTCCCCATATGAAAATGGAGACCCTGACAGTTGCTTCATTTTTAAAGAACTTGAAGATCTACTAGTAAAGATGTCTTAGGTAACAGGCTAATATTATCATTAATAACTCACAGTCCTTATGTAATATTCTCAGTGCCAAAGATTGAAGTCATTCAATTTGCAGAACTGCCATTAATTGCTCTCTTGCTGTTAAAAAAAGCAGAATAAGACTTGAAAAACTCTTGCAATAGAAGTAGTTGGGGCAAAATCAAGACCAGCTTTCATGTGAGACTGGTGGAATTTATTATTGGTGCAACTGCTTGCAACAGAAAGAAGGTAGGTCCACTGACCTGAGGAACTTCCTCCCCATTCTTTTTCGGGAGTGTCCTAAATGATCTTAAAAAATGCTCTTTTCAGGTCCTGAGTCACCAAGTCTCTATTCAAGCTGAAAAATATTTTGACCCTTTTCTCAATTTCAGTATTTTACTCCAAATAGTGTAAAGCATTTTAATTAAATGTAGACTTTAAGGTGTGCAGGTTTCTTCTTTCCTCACTGGCACCTTCAAGGTACCAGGAAGCTGCAAAAGAAAGTAGCCTGTTTGCAGGGGGTTTTAAATGAAAAAGATTAAAAAAGGGGAAACTCTTATGTGTGTAAAGCAAATGTTTGGTAGGTAAGTTGCAAGCTCTTCTCCTTATTCCATAATTAGAAGTGAAATGTTCTTTAATGTTCAGTAATAACATTCAAGCTATGCTATTTTGCAACTAATAATCATATACAACAGCATGGGGCATGATAGCTAGCAAAGTTTTTCCAGCTAAATGTATTGGCCACATCTATCTGCCTCATTTTCCAGTGCCTTGGCTTTTCAATCCAGCCTTTATGCTGGAAATTTGAGACTTAGCGGAGCAGGAGTTACTTTGCTTTTTAAGGAAAGAGTTTTGAAGAAAGACTGCTGAGTAGCTCAAATAATTCCCACACAAAACAGTGTATAATAGATTTCTTTTTCTTGTTTGTTTGTGTCAAATAGAAAAGCTGGAGATGTGACTGCTTGATTCCTTTAGTCCTGAAAAGCCCTAAGTTCTTTCCAAACTCACACAGTGTTATGCAAACCGGGGGGAAACTGACAGAAAAAAAAAAAAAAAAAAAAAAAAAAAAAAAAAAAAAAAAAAAAAAAAAAAAAAAAAAAAAAAGAAGCAGAGGTCATCAAGACCTAGCAGTGTGCATCAATTTTGCTTGCAAATGAAGGAATAAATTTATCATTGCAAAGGCTGCATTAGTAACCATAGACTTGCACCATTTCCAAGATTTCTCCGGGGGTGAGAATACTGCTTTCCAGAGCCAGCTTCTCCATTAGGCTTTTAACCGCAATGCTTCCTTGTTTTCCCGATGAGGAGTTAGATTTAGAAGCACAGGGAGGAGAAGGAAACACACAGAAAAAACACCAACCCTCTAGCTAAATTAAACTAAAACCTAGGTGAAGCCTCAGTGGGAAACCTGCTGCACAAATTGGATCTCCAAATGCAGAAAAAATTAATTATGTGATGCACAGCAATGAAGTAAGCAACACCTTTAAGTTAACCTGGACAGAGTTATTGATTCAGCAAAAAAATAAGCACTTTGCTTCACCCTCTCTGTTGTTCTAATGTTAGCTTGGACTGTTGCCTGACCTTTTCCAGCTAGCCTTTAGTTCATTTGCAGCTGTTCTAAATGTGCACTCTTCCCCAACAGGTCTAACAAAAAACTGATCCCGTCTGAGTTGATGTGTTGGTTTGGGAGAGAATACCACATGTGCAAAAAGAGTTTGTTGTAAACACAGCAGAACAGACCTTGCCACCAGCCTGGAGCTCGGAAGTGGACAGGTCTTAAAACCTCTATGAAAGCAGATAGAACAGGTCAAGCAGTTTTGCCTATGTCTGCTCCAACAGCACCAGTAAAGTCACATTTTGCCCAGTCCTACACAGCTTTCTGCTGTCTCCACTTTTACATATTGTGTAAAGGGGAATCCTGTCAAAGAAAGGTGATTTGGGCTGCACATGTGATGCAGGGAGCACACAGCCTACCCAACACACTTTATATAGCTGTTGTTAGTCTGTTTTGTAGCCTGAGAAGCCTCCTGAACAGCAGTGCCTGTCTAACTGCTCAGAAACCCTTGGGGAGCCACAGCCTTGCTGCCCAAAAGCCCTGTGTTCCCAATCCACCATGCTGATCACAACCAGCATTAACTACTGGGGCAGCTCTGCAGCAGGGAGCGGTGCTGCCAGGGCTCACTAGGACACTGAGCCTGTGGTCATTCTGCCTCTCTGCTCAGCCACTCATGCCTCCTGCCTGTCTTTCAGTGCCACCTCCCACTTAGTGGCACTGGTTTAAGTGTTGACTTTGGACTTTGAATCCCTAAATAATGTGGTTCTACCTCTTTCTAGAGGTTGATCCAGTGGTATTGTCTTGACTATCAGAGCCCTGAATTACCTGGGAGCAAGCTTGGCTACAAGACACTTCATGTGAGGGGTTCTTGGTTCCAGATTTTTTATTTTCCTCACTGGTTTAGCAGAGCTAAGATTTATTGACCTTCAAGCCATGCCACAAAACCTTGCTGTTTTTCTTGGCTTTTCTTGAGGAGGCTATGGAGGCAGACCGAGGCACTATGGAACTTTGTGTTGGAGTACTTTTTCAGATGTTGAGCTATTAAAGTCTCTGTACTTTATAGTGATGTGCTGTTGTGTCTGAAGTTTCAGTCAAGTGCCTTTATACAAACCAGAAATAAGGAATCAATATTGCTCTTTATAGACAATGATAAAATTCCATTATTTGCTGGTGGCTCATCTTTTTTCTTTCAGCTTACACTGTTTTACAGGAACATGAAGCAAATTAAGACACATTTAAAAGAAAAAAAATACTATTTGCTTCTTACTTGGCAGACCAGTCAGGGCCAAAACATTGCACATAGGAGGTTTAATCAAGTTTCTCTTTTCCTGTCCTCTACTTTGCAACAATGAAGACAAAGTAAAATTTTCCACTGTCTAATTAGGAAGCAAACAATTTTGTCGCAGACTGAAAATAAGGCCCTCCCCAGCAACACTGCAGAGTCCTTTCAGCTGATTTACAAACAGGCCTGAAAGAGCATGATCTCACTTTGCAGAAAATCCTAACAGCTGACATCTTGTGGATTGAAGTGTGTCAACACTAAAGCATCATTCTTTACAAAAGGAAAAACATTACAGTCATGGGGCTGGAATGAGGATACAGAACTCTAAGTATGGTGATGCATTATTTCATTTTAAGAAGACGTGAAAACATAGATTGATTCCCTGAAAACTTTTCCTAGGAGTAAAGTCTGTTAGACTGTGAAATTTTTTACAACAGAGAGTCTGTAGTAGAAGCAGGGAAAAGTAGTCAAAAAATCTATGAAGCCCATTGAAGATGTCTGTTGTATTTATTAATTCTAGGCAAAACTCCAAATGAGCTAGATTCACAAAAGGAGTTAGACTTGGCACTGTGAACTTTGTCTTTCCTATTTATGCATTTAGCTTGGCACCTAATGGAAATGCCAACCATGGGTCAGGTGCCAGCAGTCAGCTACAGGTGGAATTCAAAGAAAATGGCACAGTCCACAATAAAGAGCGTCAGACAGCTCATGTGAATTTTGCTCATAAGCAAAAGAAGTGGCATAAGACCTGCTCCTCTCATGCATTTAGGGGCTTGACTCTATAAACTGACCCTTAGCGTTTCTCTCCCCTGGAGTTTTAGAGCCACGTAGCATTCCCCAGATGTCAAAAAAGCAAGTAAGAAACCAAGCCTCAAGTACTTTCTTCACCAAAGCGGAGGTTGATTCTGCCATATCCTAGTTTACCACTCTAAATAGCTTATATTAATTAATCTAAGAGAATAATTACCTCCATATTATAATTTCTGAACAGTATAATCTATGAAAAGGATCCCTAGCATATAAAATCCTAGTTACAGATACAGAATATGAGTCCTACTAGGTCTTAAGCACAGCCTCAGCTCAAATTGCTTTCACATTATCAAAACAGCTGGTTTTGAATACAATACAGAAAAATAGCCAAGACTCTATATAATTAATCTGAGGGTCTCTCTAGCATCAAAGAAGAGCTCTGAGGTTTAACAATTCAGACATGAGTATCTACAAAGACAGCTAGTCACACAGATTCTCCCCTTCCCCAAGTTATGATAGTAGCAAAATGAAAGTATAAAACCTTGAAACAGAATTACTTTCTGGCTTGTACTTTCAACTTCCAACATTTGACCTCAGATTACCACTACTAGGAAATTTTCTTCTGCTGAAAAGCTCTCTACAGCCACAAGTCACTCATGGCTCTGTCCCTCTGAACACCAAACTATCTGACGATGTCAAACATCATGACCCTGAGCATGGTTTGAACTTTAATTTCTCCAGTTCGGCACTTTCATTTCCAAAGGGGAAGGAAACTACCATTTTCAATAAACAGCAAAGAAACCAGTTTTCCCATCCCTGAATCACACATGAAACAATGGATTCTCAGAATTTTATTTGAGACTTGGAGTAGAAGAACAGCACAGGGCATTAGATATGAAGTGGTCTAAGAGAGCAAGAAGCAGATGACCAATGAAAACCTTGACAGTCTTAATATATGATACTACATCATTATGATTTCAGGTAGCCAGTCCAGTTAAGTGCTTAAGTGTCAGAAAACCAGAAAAGTTAGTCAAAGTTGTCATTGACTTCGATGTCTATTTTTAACACACTTAGTCCCTTGGTGCCACTAAGTTGTTGCAGGTTAATTAATGACTGCATAAATGTAAAGAAGGTTATATTTCTTTTCATTTAGGGAATGCAGACTATGTTTCAAGGAAAACAGAAAGCTCACCAACCTCAGTTATCCAAAATGAATCAGTGCAATATATAGACATGAAGTCCATCATGAATACAGTGGGGCAAGGACATTGAGTATGATTTTGTTCGGGAAAGGGGGCATACCATTCCCAGTGAATAAAGGTAATCAATTCTCTAGGCCTTTTTTTTCCTCCATGAGTTACCTGTTAAGTCCCAGTTGCTTCAAGTTTGCTTAATGTAGCCCTTGGATTCTTCATAAACATATGGCACAAATATTAATGAGTCACTGTTGCCCCAATGTAATTGGTCATCTAACCAAATGGCTCTGTTTGCATTCCTTGATTGGATTACCTCATTTTCTTTACAGAAGTGTCTAAAAATTGATTATAGCTTGGTTTTTTCAGGAGGTTTTTTAATTACCAACCCCATCTTCCCCCAAACTACCTATCCTAACTTGCCATCCTTAAAATTATTTCTTAACCCTTATGTTCCTATGCAACAAGATCATTCTTTTTCTCCAGTTTTAATTATCTACCTATGATAATGAACATCACTATGGTAGCTTTAGCTAAAATGACCCTCATGGATGTTATTTGCACACTTGTGATTAACACTTTTTTCCTTCCTTGACTTCAGTTGCTCAGCTAGATATTCACAAATAAGAGCCTACAAGAGGGTGTATATACCAGTAAAACAAGTATATATTTTATCTTTTTTCTTTTTTTTTCTTGTATATTCATCTTGCTGGAGGCAAAAGAAACCCCTAACATGTATAAAGATCTGAACCACACATGACAACAACCATTTCTCCTAGAGTTAGATGTTAATACTTTTAGATAAACAGAACTTATTTATAATAACACCATCTGCGGGATTCTGATAATGTTGGGGGAGGAGATTAATTTATCTTGCATTTTAAATAGAGATGGCCGCTGGCATGAAAATCCAGATCTACTTTTTAGCCACCCAGTTATCAGAGAATTTCACATTCAGGGTACTGCATTCCTCACCAGAATGTCTCTATAATACCAGTGGACAAGTGCTAGGAGGTGACATAATGGTAGCCCAGATCAGTTTGTCCTTCTCCCGAAAGCATACAGCATGCCCAGATGGAGCACAAGGCAGAATTCTCCCAGTAATGAAAAGATCTAAGAGTTAGGACTGGATTTTATTTCTAGGTTTTTAATTAACATATCATATGACATAGGGGTCTCACCATTTTATTGTAATCAATTGAGATTACTACAGTACTTAATTGTCTCAGGAAAACAGTATGGAGCTTCACCTCTGGACAGAGGCTTTCAGACCCAGCAGATCTTGACTAAAAGACTACATGATACATATATAATATAGTCTATCCCAAACCTCTTGGCATCCCTTTTTGTTTCCTCACTTTGTTCAGGGTCACTTGTACAATGCAAACAAAGGAGTTGCACCTAGGACAGGAAACCACACAAGCCGCTCTACTGTGTTATGCCTTGCTCACTGTTTCACTTGATAAGTTGCTAACTTCTATTATCCAAAGTACTGGCTCTTATAAACTCAATAGCTACCACAACCACAGTCACTGAAACAAAAGTGAATGGTATGGATGAGTAGTAAAGTAAGTCCTCTGTCTTCCAACAAGGCAAGGTGTCCTGGGAATTAAGTGTCCTACGCAACCCTGTGGAGACGTCGGTTCTGTGATACCCTACAGTCTTCACAGCCACAGCCTATGGTTAAAGGAAAAGAACACTGTGACTTTAGAGCCTATGTCCTGCTTTCTTTGGAATATATACTCCTCTACCCACCTGAACAGTGATAGTAGGTGGTGCATTTAAAGAAAAAAAATCTGAAATGCCACAAAAATACATGAAGCAGATAAAATCAACATTAAATTCCATCTACAACAATTTTTAACTCAGAATCACAGAATATTCTGAGTTGGAAGGGACCCACAAAGATCATCAAGTCCAACTCTTAGCTCTGCACAGGACCATCCCCAAGAGTCTCACCATGTACCTGAGAGCATTTACCAAATGCTTCTTGAACTCTGTCAGGCTTGGTGCTGTGACCACTTCCCTGGGGAGCCTGTTCCAGTACCCAACCACCCTCTGGGGGAAGAACTTTTTCCTAATATCCTGCCTAAGCTTCCCCTGACACAAGTCCAAGCCATTCCCTCAGGTCCTGTCACTGGTCACAAGAGAGAAGAGATCAGTGTCTGCCCTTCCACCTCCCCTAACAAGGAAGTTTTTCAATACCTCCCAGAATATTCTTCCCCATGACGGAGAGGAGAGGAGAGGAGAGGAGAGGAGAGGAGAGGAGAGGAGAATTAAAAGAGGTGATTCTCAAAAATCATAATTAGTCTTGTTAAAATAAGTCAAAACAAAAGTCAGTTACTTTATACCAGTATTTCCTTCCTATGACCTTTTAACTTACTGACTACCTCCCTACCATAGCCCTTTTGATTAGTGAATTTGGATTCAGTCTGTAAAGGCAGGGGGAAAATTGCACATTTCAATAATGAGTGACTGCATGTGCACAAAGACATCATATGAACAAAGAGGTATCATCAACCAAAATCCTTGAATTTTGTTAACATTTGAGTATTTAAGTAAAGTTGAAAACCAATAATCTTTTTATATTTTTCCACTTAGTGCCTAGGGTTTACAGGTGTGGGGGAAAAATGGTTCTATAAATAAGCTGCATAAAATTCTTTACATTCATCTCTGAGTTGGACAAGAGGGTTGCAGAGGAAAAATGGCTGCTGTTCATGCCACACAGGGTACTATACACTTGTATATACAATGCATGCCTTGAAAACACAGCCAAGCTAATTTATGTACTGGAAGCAACAGAGGAGTGTTAGTGCCACCAGCACCATCAAGGTGAATTTGCTCCCAGGTGTCTGAACCTCACTCAGGTACCGCCCCACAGTGCTCCACGTAGATGCACTGCACAGACACACACACGCACCTTCTGTGGTAAGCTGCGAGGTGTCTGAGAAGCAAAGCTGGTAAGTAGATGCAATGCTGCAAGAGGAGAGACTGGAAGACAGTCGAGAAAGGCTCTGATACATTTAAGGCAATATCACGTACGTGTGAGCACTATGTGTGAACCTGATACATGTCAGGCAGCATCATGTAAGTAGCAGTGGGGATGTGTGCCTAAGGATTTTTCAATAAAAAGCCAAATATATCCACGTCTCCTGGCCAGCCCACGCCAAGCTCCCACTCCAGGTCTCAGCAATAACAGCAGTTCAGGAGGGCAGGACCTCCAATGCTGCTGCACAGTAAGAGGAATAGATCTGAGAGAGCAGCAACAATCATGAGGGAAATGAGCATCGGAAGCAGGGAAAGGCACTTGTATTTGTGCTTGTTTTCCTAAGAGCTATGTACATTTGTGGCATTATGTCCCTTCAAAGTGTGGATTGGAAGGGAATGACAGCTGTTGGCTGATCCCCGCAGGAGAGGGGAGCAGGGTTCTGCAAAATGCAGACCCACTGGAGCTCTGCGCTCCTTTAGCCCAGGCAGAAATCCATGGGAAGCTACAGGAAAGTGAGAAAACACCCTGGCAACACATTTCACCTGGCAGTCCGACATTGTTTATCAGCATAATAAAAAGTGCCAATACTAACCACCTGTCTAAAATACACACACTAATAATAAACAGAGTTACAGGGCATATTATGGTCAATGATGAGATATTAATTTATAGCCCTGGAAGGAGAGAAGGAAGGTAGAAGCTACAGTGCCTTATGGGGGCAAAGCTTGCTGGGGATGAGGCCAAGGCCTTTTCTTGTCTGATGAGAATGAATGGAAGATTTCATTGAGATTTTTTTGTGTGTGTGGCTTTTTTGGTAGTCTTAAAATAATATCCCTGCTCTTATGATCAATTTACAGAAATAAACAGCCAGGATATTACCTTTCCATTCTTATGTCAGCTGGTAATATCTGCTTGAGAGCACGCGTTGATTTTGTACAGAATTAAATTAATCCAGGCGTGTGTATAAGGGGAGGTCAGGGCTCCCTGGGGCCAGGACAGTGGGGGATCCCCATGGGGGTCTGTCAGGGTGGGTCCTGGCAGTGAGGACCCATCCTACCCCCCCATATAGGAACTGGGAAACCAGGGACACAAGGGCAGTCTCACTCCTGGGCACCAGGCAGCTCCCTGGGGACTAGGAAGAGGCGAGTCCAGGCCATGGACCTATGGGTGACCCTGGCTCAGGGTCCGTGGCCAGGCAGGATCAGGCTATGGGAAGGTGGAGACTGGCCCCAGTGCAGCACAGCTGCGACAGGGGCTGACAGCCCTAGGGGTTGAGATGGGGTCCTGGGCCACGGGCAGGTGAGGGGGGCCCTAGGGCTGGGCAGGGAGAGGCAAGGCTGTGGGTGCCCTCAGGACCCTGGCAACCAAAACATGCAGTGCTCTCTCACCAGCCTCTGCCCCACTGACTTAGCTTTTCTCCACCACCTGCTACTTCAGCTCTGAAATAGAGCTTCTAGGGGTGTTTTGTTCTTCTCACTTTGGGCTGTTTCCCCCATGAAGAGTGAGAAGCCATCCATGAGCTGCCATTGCCTCCAGCACCATACACCCAGCAAAGGAAGGAAAGTTGCAGGATGCACAGGGCTCTCTCCCACTGCTGCCTAAAATCTGAGTAAAACCTCATTACTTCTGGTGCAAATTTGAGTGTGTGGACTCTCTGCCAAGCAAAAAATATATAAATTCTCTGTGCACAGAAGCTTTTTTACCTAAAAAGTCCAAAGTTACATTTTACCCATGAAAAAGAGCTTTGTGAGTATCCCAGCATGAGAGAAAGTGCAGGTGGTTGTTATAAGTGATGTATTTAAATAGATTTATTCTATTTCTTAATTTGGAAAAGCAACAGCTATCTTCCAGGGCAGGGTTTCCCCTTTTTGTCCCTGGAGTTCATGCAGAAATTTGCTGTGGTTAATCAGGCCACCCATGTAGAACATAACTCCACAAACATAACTGATTATCTGCATAAGACAAAGAACTTTCATTGTGTTTTGCCTTTAGGTTGACATCACCTGTAAAAACACTATCATTTGAAAAGACCAGACTATGTTTAGAATGGTCAGGGCTGACCCTGAGTCACTCAAGAACTGTATGTTTTTCTGTATTATGGTACTGGTTAAGAATGTAGATAGCTGGGAAAATTTTGGAAAAAAACCCCTTCTTTTTGACCACAAAATTTCAATTAGCTCAAGTTTAATTTAAGGTCATGGCCATCAAAGGGGTTCACTATTTTCCAGAAAATTATATGACTCAAGCACATCTAGGAAATAACTGTAAGTTTAACTTAAAAGAGGTGAATATCTTCTTACTACATCAACAGCTTCCTACAGGTAGCCCTCTACCTCTCACTTTAGACCTGCAGTGAAATGGGGAGGCAGCCCTATGGGTAGAAACATGGTTATGTAGAGCAGCAACTGAGCACTCCCTTGCTTATATGTGGGGCTATCTAGGATCAGACTGGGGTTTCACTTCATTGCCTTGCAGCACAGCTGGGAGAGTCAGGCAGGTGGAGGAGCGCACCTTCCTCTGACTTGTGCCCTCCTCCTGGAAGGTGAAGATGGACTCCAAGTGCTCAAGTACAGGAAGAAAAAAGAAAACCAGGGAAAGGGAAGGGCCAAGTGAAAAGCAGACTTCCTTGGGACACTTGCAGGGTGAGCAGAGAGGACAGCTATAGCATTTAAAGAAGCGGGGGTGCCTTAAAGCCTGGCTCAAGCTCTTTGCCACATGTTCCCAGGGTTAAGCAGGTTTCTAGCCATGTTTTGGCTAACTCCAACTCATTCATGCATAGATTTCAGCAAAACAAACAACTCTTAGCAGTCATGTTAAATACAACATATTCAAATACCTGTGGCCTGATAAAAATCCTCCTGTAGTGAACAATAATTAGGACATTATAATACAACTGCAAGTCCCAGAAGAGAGAAACACTGGGATGGTGCTATTTAAATGTAAATACAAATTTTGCTAATAGTCTTGCAGAAAGATTGGGAGCTTCATTCAGCTTTTGGGTTAGAAGTGTTTTACTACAAAGAACACTAGAGAGCAAAGATGCATGAAAACAATTTTCCTGTCTGATTATTTGGGGCAGGGATTAGACCCCTTCATTGCTTCCCTGTACATTTGTTCCATCTTTCTGTAGCATAATATGTGGTGTCACTCTTGGAAATGAAATAAAGTCTCACATATTGGTGAATTTGAAAGCAAACAATTTCTAGAAATCCCACTCAGAAATTTTCTTGGCGTGCCACGTGAAGTCAAATGCAAGATTTCCACATCATTCCCCCCTGCCCTTTAGCTCTCTCAAAATTATTTAGAACCAGCCTGACTGCCTACCAAATATCTATGCTCTCTCTCTCTCTCTCATACATACACACACACACCCCCTCCACTGCCACACTGGTGTGTGCATTCTCTCCAGCTGTGTCCTGGAGGTTCCTGGGAGCCTGAAGGGAATGCTCATGAAACATGACTTTCACAGATTCTCCTTCCATCTGGAACACTAGGGCAGCATATGGCAGGCAGCACAGTAACTGTTTGTGGACATGTCAGGCTTTTTTGCCTTGTGTATTACCTGATTAAGGTAAGACAAGACGTGCTGATATAAGCCTCTTTCTCCTACATTAACCCTCTCCAATTTTATTTTTCCCTTTAAAAAGAAAGTATGTTTTGGCCAGCCCTGCAGGCATAGTAGCCCCTGAAAGATACAAGAATGTTCACATAAACACATTGCTGATACAATTATACCGGCTTTGCATAGACAGAGATAAAAAAAGAAAGGTGTGCAAGGGAAGAATGTTTTTTAATATAAATTGCAGGGTTATCCCTGGGGCTGGAAAAAAAGTACAGTTAAAAAAAAAAGATTAGGAAATAATAACTAAAACTGCATGCTTTATTACTTCAGGTAAAAATATCTTATGAATAATATAATCATTGTCTCTGGTTATTGGGTATGAAAAAGATAAGTGTAATCAGTGTACTGTGATACAGAAACATTAACACTTTCACATTGACTGGATACAGACTTAGAAATGAGTTAAGAATCACTGGGTCATCTAAGTGGAGGATTATTCTACACACAGGCCCCTAGGTCAATTTAAATTATTTAATTCATCTTGGTGACCGCAGGGGCCTAACCATCCCTGTGCCTGCATTTTTATCTTGCAGTCCTCTTAGCATAAGTTTAATTCTGGGGGATCAGAAAGGCTAGACTAACAAGACAGTGTACCAAAATGCAGGCACTGGCTCTTGTAGGGTTAATGATAGAACCACAAAGAGAAATGACTCAAATTATGCCAAGGACGTTTTATTACCCAGCAGCCTTAATCAGTATATATATTTTTTTTACACATTATTATACCAAGGGTCCTTTCAGCTCATTGGCTTGTTACAAGCATTAAAAGAGGGGACGATGCTTTGCAATTAATTCCACATCCTACCCTGAGTCTCGCTATTTTCTTTGAGAAGCGTTGGGAGGAAGCAGACAGATGCAGCTGAAAGCCGTCCAAAAAATACTGGAAAAGAAGGTGAATAAGTTCACTGGCATGCTACACTTTCACTCATTTCTTTCACAGACAGTTAAGATCAGTAGTCATTTACCCTCAGACCATATTTAGTGCCAGGGAATGCAGAGTTTTTGTAACCCAACCCCACTGCTTGTGAACACCAGGCTGGTTTCACCAGGCTGGGTCAGTATGTGTAATACTCACACTGATGTGTTTTAGAGCTGTGAAAATTTAGCACTTTGGCTCTTTCTCATTAGGTGAAAGATATTTTAAGTAGTTAGTAGAATTTCTCTAGAAATCGCAGCTCTGGTGGCTTTATAACAAAGAGAAAGAAAGAAGAGAGTACAGTAGGGCCAAAAGAAAGACACCACAGCACTGATGATACAAATCAGGGAAAAGTTAGTGGCTGCAGTCTGTACTGAATTATTGACCAATATGGTCATGCTTCAATTTGAACTTAAATTGTCAGCTACACTATCAACTGTAAGATCATCTTGATCCCAGAGAAAAAAAAGATGAAAAGCCTGCTCTCAAGATGCAACTCTGTTGAAGAAAACAAATCAATGATTCTATGGGCTGACAGAATATGCAGCTGTGAAATTTCCAAAGGCCTTGTGCTTATTTTCTGGGAAGCTAGGAAATTCATGTTACCCATTTAGTCATACTTTACAATGGATCAATAGGTTTAAGCTTCTCATTGGTTTCACTTGTGATATGAAGCTGATATTCTCATAGATATTAAGGTATTTCCCTATGTGTGGTGCTCTTTGAGCAAGCAGAAGGCAGGAAGCTACCAGGTCTCTGCTGTCCCCTCAACTGTGAAAAGCTTCAGCTGAAGTAATCATAGTTTAGTGACCAAAACCCAACTTTTAAAAAAGAAGAAAGTATCTGGACTGAATACCTTCCTAGTATGATATTTAAGGATGAAACAAGTAATGGAGAATTGACAGCTACCTGACCTTCTTATGTGAAGGAGCATTAGACTCCAAGTTTGGACAGCAGCAGGAGCTAAGCAAGCACCATCCAAGGCAGAGTTAAACATGCTGTTGAACGTCGCCTATCAGGTAGGTTTCAAAACTTGATACACATTGCTTTGTAGCTCCAAAAAAGGAAACTACACCCAGGAAAGGAAACTATGTGAGGAAAGTTGGCTCTCTTAATATTGCACTTTTCCTTTATCCAACTTACGTTATTCAGTTCACTCTAAATTCTAAGCATAAAAACATCTCAAACCTGATGGATAATTTACCAGAAACAATCAACTTTTCTTCTATTTGTTGCCTGCAGATCTGTATTAGCTCAAGGTTGTGCGTTGAGTGACTCAGCCTTGGCTTGCCTGAAGCAAATTCAGAGAAGTTTTCCTCTTGGGAACTTTGTTTAAAGTTCAAGCCAAAACCTGATTCATATAGAATTAAATCTGGTAGTTTGTTTCATTTGGTTTGGGTTTTTTTCCCCAAAAGCGGAACAGAAATCTAGGCACTTCTGCAGTGCCAAAACGATTCAGATCTGGATAAAGCTTCCAAAATTTTAAATCACAGTAAGATTTCAGAACTAGTTACAAATATCTGATGTAAAAATAAGACAACAAAATCACTTGGTTCTGGAGTAAGAAAAGAAAGAGTTTTTGTTTTCCTGGGGTTTGGGGTTTTGGGGTTTTTTTAATAATTAACTGCTGAGAAATCAGCCTTGTCACTATTCCCAGCGCTGGTGTTCATCCCTCTTGCAGATTAGCCTGGGTTACTCTTGGTGGTTTCATACAGCTTATTCTTTTTGGCAAGCCAACCTTTTCCACCAATGTCAGAAAAAGGACCCTTCTAGTCTCCCTGTAAAAACCTGTTTATATGCAGATTTATGCAGTCTGTAGGTAACGTTTCAGGGGAAACTCAAGGTGGAAATTGTTGACTCTATTTATACACTGTTCAATGTGCACCTGAAATGATGGCTGACCAATGCTATTAAATGCAATTTGATAAGAGCTATTTATTTATTACTTATTCTTTCTTTTTAGTTGGAGATTCACAGCAATAATTATATTTTAAAATAAAACCAGTTTCATTTCAAAAGATTACTTTTCCAGAATTCATTCAAATTTACATGCTATAAGAAGGGTCCTACAAAATACTACACTTTAGTCAATCCACTAGAAGAAAACAAACATTTTCTGAAATTAAATCAGTGTTGGTAGACACCATGAGAAACAAATAAATAAACAAAAAACCCAGGAATCTGCAGAACACAGTAGTTTAAGTAAAGCATTGTGGAAGTCTTGAAACAAAATGCTATAGGCCAGCTGCAGAGCATGTTAGCTGGAAAACTTTAGAGCACCTACTGAAAATTATTTTGAAAGCTTCAGTAGGTCAAATATTCATCTACTGATTATCTGAGATGCTCAACAGAACAATTTTTTTTTTATTTGCTATCTTCTTTAAATTGGCCAACAGGCTTTAGATGCCCCCAAGTGTAAAACTGCCTCTTCCAAAACATTACAGAGGAAGTTTTGCTTATTACCCAAATGCAGCAAAGCTCCTTGTTGCAATCAGTATTTTCCTTTTATTGAAAAAATTCTTTGTTTTCCATTGCTGAATAAGTAGAATACTTCTCCAGTGAAGCTTCAACTTTAGTCCTCTTATCCCTCAAATTAATGGAGGAAAGTGAAGTTTATTAATACACTGGAGCTTGTAACATTAGAAACACTTGCCTGTGTTTGCAGCTCCCCAAATGCACAGCCTCATTTGCTGCCCAATCAAACTCAGTAGTTGTAACAGTTACCTATGCGGCTCTTACTCTAGAGTTTAAAATTCCCCACCTACAATATATATAGTTAGTCTTAATAAATAAATGACTTGGACTATGCATTATATATCATTCAAATCCATGAGGACACAAATTATGTATAATACATTGGCTGTGTAATTTATTTATTAAGCAAAATGTGAATTTTCCATGGTTGTGTTTTGAGGCACAGTTTGTCACATACAGCTAAATGATGTATTCTTATTAGTCCCACTCAATTACCAAGTCATCCCTCTGTGCACTGTATATTTGTTAATGATAGTGCCACAACGCTGCATCTACAATACCTGTGATTTTAGTGATTCATAACCACTCACTAAAACGGTGAAAATGATAAATTGACTGCTGTTGATTAAATGCCGCCAACAGTGTATTTCGTATGTGTTTGTTGCAGTTAGGAGTTAAAGAAACAGCATTGCTCCAATCATTTAAATATCTAATTAAGCAGAACCCTGTCTAGATAGAGAGAGCTTGTTGAAATGAAATATCATTAAAAGAAAAAAGAAAAAATAGTATGGCACTGATTTTTTTCATGTATGTACATAAAGACTTTTCATCTCAATCCCACTGGTCATAAATATGTCATGAACAAAACAAGATCAAAAGATAAAAATTAAAAAGGCTGAAGAACTTGGAGTCCTCTAGACTCACTGCACAGCAGCAAATGATTGATTTGATGGCTTTAGCTGATACCTGAGATTAGCTTGAAACAACAGTGGACTCCAGCAACATTAAGGCAGTCCTTAATGATAGCCCTTAAGACTGGGGCAGAGAGTGGAGAGGAGAGGATGGAGAGAAGCTATATTCCAGCAAAGCAAATAGCACCTCTCAGCCTCCCACTGTAGGGAAAAATGTTTGCGCATTTGTAGCAGAGGAATGGCAGGAGGAGAAAATATCTCTTTCAAACTTAGATTAATTATTTTTATTGCTTTGCTTAACGCTTTTTTTCTGCCTTTAGATTAATCCTGTATAGAGTCTTCAAGCTGGAAGAAGAGTGGAACAAGACCAAGAAAAGTGCAAGTTCCTGTGCCAACAGTTTGACTTCTAGTTGAGGATGCTGGAGTAGACAGAGTAATAAAAATAAAGACTTGCCAACTTATGCTATCTTATTAAGATGAATTGGAAGGGGCTTTTTTCCCCACCCTCATTTTGAATTTGGAGGTAAGTAGAGAGAGACCACACTAGATAGGAGATTTCTCTACTTTCCTAACCATTCTCCACACAAGCAATACTTCCATATTTCTATACCTAAATAGTGACTTTCGGCTCAAATCACTTTTCACACTCTGTGGTCAGAAATCTGCCTGCTTAACAGGAAAAGCAGGGGCAGGAGGAATATCTTGTGCAAAGTCTTTATCTTCTACTGTCCATTGTATGTTTTCTCTTAAGCAGAAGAACCATACCATGCCCAAAAATGCTTCACATTTTAAATCTGTGAAGCACACATATGTGCATTTTATTACAATTCAGGAGTGGAGGTCTAAGGCAATTTTGCCTAAACTTTAACTTGTGTCCTCAAGGATAGTAAATATTTTAGACATGATGCTTATGCCACAAAATCACATTCTGCAGCAGTGTCTTACTGTTATGGCGAGTATTTTTTTTCCCATTTTGTTTTCAATAAGTATTTTCTTTGTACAGAAAACGTGTCCATCCACATGACTTCCTGCTCTTATACCACTGGACTCCCAGTCAGAGTTTTGTAGAAGTCAGTACATTAGGAGCAAAGCAAAGATATTTGTCTTTCCTACCAACTGCTTTCCACAAGGTGAACAAACATTGTGATAAAGAAAGCAGCTCCAGGCAATGCAGCCCTGACAGGAAGAAAATAGTTGTTGAGGTGGCTAACACTACGGTTAAAGTGAGATGCCTAAATTAACAAAGAAAATGGGAGTAAAAATGGTAACGTGCATCAAGTACATCTGAAATTTAGACCAACACCCTGTGTTCAGAGCAACAAAGCATTCAATCCTCGTTAGTCAATGGGACTATTAAAAACATTTTGCCCTTAAAACATTTTTTTTAATCTGTAGAATTGAAAGTGTGTCTTCCTCTTTACCCTATACACTTATAAGCAACAAAGTCTGAAATAGTAAATACTGTTCTCTTACAGAAATCTCAAGTTTTTCTCTCCAGTCCACTAAAGAGTGATATTGGATAAATCATTTGCATGAACTGTAGAAGTCAGAAATGAGACTTATCTATGCAGGCTTCACTCTTACGCCTCCATGGGTAGCAGTGGTTTTATCCCAACATAGCAGAGTGGAATTTGTTGTTCCGTGCTAAATTTCACATAGCAGCAAAGAAGTTAAACAGTATAAACTAGCTGCAAAGTGCAGCAAAGCAGCAAGGGCCTCATTCCTTGGGATCCATGCAACTCTGCAGCCTCACCTGCTTAAAACAAGTAGTCCTATAGCTGACTGTGGTCTAGAAGGACCAAAGGATGAGTCTGGTTTTTAAGTTTATTGTTTGGCTACATGCAGTAATGCAGGCAGAGCAGCACTGAATTTACCACAGATTAATTCACTCTCTCAAGGAAAAGGAAGCCTCTGACAGAATCCCTTGGGTTTTTTAAGAGACTCTATTTGTGAATAAACATTTTAAAAAAACCCAAAAAACCTTAGAATAAAAAATAGCTAAAAGACTTTAAAATTGTTGAAGGAAAGAAAGAAAACCCTTCTAGTCCATGCCAAGTGTGGTCAGAGTCTTTCCTCAGCACATTTCCACTACAATCTCCACCTGAAGATCTGAATCAGTTTGCAAAATCTTTATGAATAATTTCTTGGGCAGCACTAAATTCTTCCAGTGTTCCAGAGGACACGCCATCCCTAAGGACAGGTGTGCAAAGTACCAATGAGGAGCTGGCTACTCACTGTAGACTTTCAGAAGCCCTTGGAAAACACCGTATCATTTTAAAAGAGCAACCAACAAAACCAGGAACTCAAGGACATAACTCACAACTGCCAAAGAACCCCATCGTTAACTTATTCGGTGACCTGCCACAAACAGAGAAGAACTTGATAGAAAGCACAGAAGTAGAAAAAAAAACCCAAACAGCAAATAAGTATCCAACAAAACCCCAGACATTTCTGGGCTAGGACAAGGCAGGGAGAATGTGCATATGAGGACGGGTGGGTGGCAGTTCATGTGTACTGGTATGTATATGCACATCAGCCATTGCCCATGGAGAGGGCAGGGAGAAGAGAAAGTTCAAGGGTGCTAGAAAAGCTCCTGCTACGGTTAATTTATTGTTCCAAGTGGGTTTTGCACAAGCAAGTATCCAAAGTACATCCCCCCAACTTTACTGCAGCAGTAACTACCAAGCAGGTATAGGAAGAAAAGGTGAAATTTTCCCCAGGCCAGAGACTGAGAATTGAGAATTAATGTCTTTCATTGTTTTTTTTTCCCCATGTTTACCCCGACCAGACCCTAAATGCAAACCCTGAGTCTTGCCACAAAAAAATAATAAATCTATTATGCACCAATGGAAAGGAGAGCTGGAAGCATGGTTGTATGTCTAAACTGGCAAGAAAGCAGTGCATAATATAAGTCTCCTGATTTTTCATGACAGATTCACCATCCTAGCAATTAAATACTTTAAAAAGGCCAAATCTCATGTTATTTTGCATCTGAAAGCCTGCAGGAAAGAATAAATAAAAAGCATTGCATAGAAGTGCCACACATTAATACTTCAAACACAAAATTCTACACTATAACAGGATCCTATTGAAACTTACCTTTCAGACAAAGTATCTAAACAGATCTTAACTATAAATAATTGGGGGAGAAGGGAGTAAAACAACAATTTTGACAAAATAAAAACCCAAAGTATTAGGTGTCATAGAAAATGCACATGTCATTCTTCCATAAATAAAGTTGCTAAGCAGATTTACTGTGAAACAATTTACGCTGTGTTATGTAAATGGCAAAATTCTTAAGCCCGCTTGGTTGTAAAGAACAAACCTGTGAAAAGAACCCATTTTTACCATCAGTCACGCCATACATTTAAGCAGGTGTCTATTTTACCCGCAAGCCTTGCAAATATGCAAATAAATACATAAATTGCCAAATGTTTTAGTTATTGTAATAAAGTTTTTCTTCTCATTATTTTCTAAAACAAATGAACAATTGCTTTATTAGACCTGGATGGATGTCCCTTTGCAATTTCTTTGTAATCAAACAGAAACTTGGCAGTGTACCAAAGCATTTACTCTTTAGAGAACACAAGGTTTTAGTTACTACTTAGCTACTCTTTCTGTAAAACACTCTCGTCAAGGACTTTATCATATCATGAAGTGTACTCATTATAGAGAATAAAATTCTCAGCTGGCCTTTTGCTTGCCCACTGCACAAGCAACACTGAAAGGCAGGTCCGAGAAGCACAGATATTGCTGGTTAGAACCCTGCTTTTGTTTCTGGATATGAAAGCAGATAAATGTTAAATGAGCAGAGTGGCTACAAGTTACTCCTTGCATTGCATGTCTGTGAGTCACATTATAGCTTTCAGTATCTAGGATTAGCCATTACTGCTAAATATGTACTTCCGTACATTTTCCAATATTAGCTCTTCTTCCTTCATCAAAAAAGAAAGTCTGAAAATTTTCCAATCCACCCAAGTTTCAAAGAGTTATAACAGGCAGATCAATTCACCTTCCAGTTCATTTCTGCTTCAGGCCCAGTATTTCTTTTCTATGCATATCCACAGGAACAGAAACATCAAGTGTTCAAATACCTCTCAAAAGGGTGACTGCAGTCATAACTCGACTGGTTTGAAGCCAAAGAAAGCATAAGAAATTATTCTTCCATACTTGCTTGGTCCATATGGTGGTGTCCAAAAAAAAGGGTGGATCGAAGGCAGGCAGAAGATGCATTGCTGACAAAATGAGAAATAAAATGTCAAGAGTTCAACTGGTCATGCCATCATCACACATCTTTGATATTAATATTTGAATTCAAACCCAGCACATATTCTTCTACCTACCCAGACCATACAAATGAAGAAACCAGGCATCACAGAGGCACGGGAACACAGTGCTTCTCTGATTCCCCATCAACACCTGACTGGGACACACCCACAGATGCACCAGATTTGCACCTGCAAATCAATGCACCTGCTAAACACAGACAAATAACACCTAAACAGTAAAAGCTATCTACTCCAGTTTTGCTTTGAAGTTTCAAGACTAAAGAAACCAGAAGAGATTTCTTTCCACTGGGTGTGTTTGTCTTCCATTCTCATGACTGTCCTCTATCATTCTCTGTTGTTGTTCAGCCTCTTTGATCTGACCTCTGAATGACATTTCCCCTTGCAAAATGGTAGCAAATGATTACGCAAGGTACTGCTATAAATTCAGCCTTTCAATCAAGGCATTGCATGGTTGCTAGTGCTAGATCATTTAGTTAAGAGTGTTAGTTTTTAAGTTAAGATTCTGAAACTTTTATGGATGTTACTTTTCTAATCTTTTTCATTATTTTTCAGTGATCACCAAGGATGATTGGCTGGCAGACTGTCTCAATCAGCCTGAGCAAGGTTTTGCACAGTACTGTATTTCCAAAAAAAATGCAGTGAATATTCAAGGCTCTATCCTCACTGGGTACCCTAATTAGTCTGTCTGATTGGATCTTGTCTTCCATTTTCAAGCGTTCACTAGCAGCAAAGGTGTCACTCACTTCCAGACTGGCTTCAAGTAAAAGAAAAACTTCAACATGTATGAGAAAGAACAGTACCCACAGAAAGTGGGACATGCAAATTAATAAAGATGTCAATTCTTAATAAAATCTTAGTAAGATTCCTGTTTTATTTCTGACTTATGTTTGTCCCCATTTACTGTCTACATGAAAGTAAAGTTACAGTCTCAATTTTTCCAGCAATAATTCATCCATGGTTTTGGAGCTGTTGTGGCAACTTGGCCCCATTCTGCTGATCACTCACTTCACCCTGGTGGGATGGGAAAGAGAGTTGGAAGTGCAAAAGTGAGGAAAGCAAAGATAAAGCAATGCCATGCCTGCAAGCAAACCAACACAAATCCATTCACCCACTTCCCATGGGCAGGCAGGTGTTCAGCCATGTCCAGAAAAGTAGTACTCCGTCACTCCTAATGGTGATTTGGGAAGACAAATGCCAGCACTCTGAACATCCATCCCTTCCTCCCTCTTCCCCTAGATCTATATGCTGAGCACCATGCCACTGGTATGGAATGTCCCTTGGGTCAACTGGGGTCAGCTGTCCCAGCTGTGTCCTCTCCCAACTCCTTGTGCACTCCCAGTCTCCTCTCTGGTGGGGTGGGGTGAGGAGCAGAAAAGGCTGTGACTCGTTTTAAGTTCTGCTCAATAATGATGAAAGCATCCCTTGGTCATCAACACCATTGTCAGCTCAAATCCAAACCACAGCCTCGTACCAGCTCCTGTGACAAAAATTTACCCGAGCCCAGACCAGCACAGGAGCCAAAAGGCTCTATTATCAAATTCTAAACTACAACACAAACTAAAACTTACTGTGATTATTGCAGAAGAGGCATGAACAAATGTTATAAAGAAAGAAAGCTGTGAAGTGGAAACCATTTGAGAAGAATCAATACAGATTAGAAACTGATTTACCCCTGAAAATTTTATCAAGCTGCTTGGGGTGCTGGATGGGTGGTATTATTTACATCTTTACATTTAAAATGTATTTAAGGGTATTTTCAGTTAACATGGCATGCCTGCTTAAACAATGTGTTCACTTATTGTATTGCAAAGTATTTGTTGTAATTTCTCTATATTTAAATAAAACGCTGTTTACATCCAGTGCTTGAACCTACATAAATTTATAATGGAAACAAAAAAGAACCTTTTATTGATGTTAATGCCTTTAAGGAATTCCTGATAACACAGACACTAACTTTCCTATTTACTGATACCTTCAGGTTTCATCAGAATTTTTTCGGAAAAAAAGCTTGAAATCATTACATAGGTATTTAGCCTTCCAATTTTCTCAGTCTAAAGTACAGGTAATACCTCATTAAAAACAAAAACATAAACCTAAACAAACAAAATCTCATACATTTCTAGTGTGACTGCTTCCAATACATGCAAAGTTCTAAAAGGAGTCTGTCATTTATAAAAGGGAGTAGGCTTCACTTCTAATGCAAGAAGTAAACTTCGATTTCAGGGGAAATTTACCCTGAGACAACTGTATTAGTCAATACATAAAATAATGACAGTTCCTAGGGAGTAAGGGAATTAGAGATTAGTGATGTATCACAGGCTGCCAGAATTAGAAACACAGGGGCTAGGAGAAATTTTATTCTAAGTAATAAGTTCAACTAACCTGGAAATTCTCTTTCTCTCCCTCTAAAAAAAAATGTTGACTGGAGCCATGCGGAGCAGACTTAGCCAAATAAGGACACGAGAAAGCTAGAGAAATCTCAGGACTATTCATTGCAGGCCTCCATTAAATAAAAAAAAAGTAAAGAATAACTAGTACTTTGTTTTCTTTTCACAGTAGTTTTAGAGAGATTATGTTTTTTCCTGGTTTCTGAGCCTTTGCAATTCACTTTTTGATCATTCTTTCTCAGTGCAAGAGCTAAAATGCTTTTCTTCAAAATCCAAAAGCTGAGAGAGTCACCCATAATCTGAGTCCAGAAGCTGTAGATCTAAGGGTCACAGAAAGGTTGCTACTTTGCCCCTCAGAAGACTACAAAACCCCAAACACTGAGGACTCCTAAAGTCCCATGGCACGGTCGTCCCAAACCCAAACAGATGCAGGTGTTAAACAGCACAGCAGCTGTTAAACATTCAAATAACTTTCTGATATCCCAAGAGAACAAAAGGTACTGGGACACAAAACTCCAACCATCATCCTCCAATATATGTTGAACCTTTGTAATAACAAGGCTCTCTGAGAATCTCAAACCACAGTTACATTTCAGTGCTTTTGTTCTTATTTTTCCACAGTACATAAGTTCTTACCATGCTGCCAGAACAGACCTATGACTTAACATACTATAAAGTTATGCTTTGAATCTATTTTTGGCACTCTTCCATGCACTTCTTGCTCTGTTTCTTTAAATAAGAAGCACGTTAATTACTAGGATGCATTTCAAGCAAACACACTATTTTGAGTACTGTTGCCTTCTTGATAGCAGATCTCAGTCTGCATTTCAGTTGCACAGAAATCCACAACAAATCTGAAATTTCAGAAAATCCAAAGTCTGCCAAATCCAATCTCAGGTACTTGGGATATGAAACCAAAATATTTCCACTATGCAAGCTATTATAAATTTCTGTTCTTTGTAGGTGAAATCAGGATCTGGACCACTGAATTTATTTTCCCCATTTGTCTCTTGTGAAAACCAGTTCTGTGTAGGTGTCCATAGCAGAGACTAATCCGTTCAGATTCAGTTGTTTGAGCTACTTTGCATCAGTTTAGGTAAATAACAGTGTGCCTTTCATTTTTATTTTCTCAGACGTTTTCTTTCTTCTTAGAGAAAGCTTTAGGAAAAAAAAAAAGTGCTTTCTTCGTGAATCTTCGGCCTTACGTAGTGGCCTGTCCTCCCAGTGTCCTTCCCCAAGCCCCGAGTCATGCATCACTCATCTTGTCACATTGAACTCCAGATGCTCCTACCCTAGAGAATGCTCTGACTCTGGCAATTTTTCTTCATTCTCGCTAACAATTTGGTAATGAAATATTGATTTTTAGTTAGATTCATATTGATGCTATTAGGTTTGCATTGATAAATCATGCTGGCCTCCTGTCTGAGAGGCTAGAAAGTGCTACACTGAACCCTGGAGATTACAATCAACTCATTGATGTGTTAATTTGATGGATTTTTTCGTTCTCTTAGAAGAAGTAGGAGGGGTAGGGGAAGATTTTTCAGTACTGCTGTTGTAAAGTTTTCACAGCGAAATCAGGGACAGTGATTGTGGGTTTTTCTATGTGCATTTGCTTTAAAATAATCTTTCTCCCTATTTGTCCAGAACATAAAAAGAAAGGAGGGGGAGAAGGACTCTGGGGTTGAGAGGATATGACACACCTTGTAAACAGAGCTCCAGACTCCCACATGGAGTGGAAAAAATAGGAACAGTTAAATCCCAATTAAACCCTTTAGAGGTCGTAGTCAAAAAACATTTTCTTCTGCTAAACAGGTCTTCATGTAGAGCTAAATCCCAGGTGAAGTGAAAATATTGTGGACATGGGAACCCCCTCTGCTGGCCCTGTTCTACCATGAGCTGCAGTGGTGGGATGGCTTCCCCCTCCCCTCTCCAGTGAAGTGCCACTTAGCAAACGTCCACATGCATCTGCAGCCTATTTAAAACAGCCCCTAGCTTTGATTTATGGTACTGTGCAAATGTAATGCCTGTCATTAAGGGACAATACGTGCCAAACCAAAGGATTACATTGTGATTTCCTTCAAAGGAGCAGGGTTTCAAGGGGGTGCAGCAGCCACTATAGCACAGGAGAAAAGGCTCTTAGAGAACACTTAAGTCAAATTTAGCTATATCATTATTTTGTAAAACAAAACCATTTCACATTCAGTGGTTCTTTACTTATTTTCCCCAAAAGGTTATCATCCCCCCCTTCATCTGCATCCCCCACCGTGATCCACTGCACCAAGGGACACTAGAGAAGCCTGTTCAACAAGGGACCAATTCTGCAAGCTGTAAGCTTCATCATTGAAACCATCTTCCCCAAAGAAATAACTTCTCAAGTCCTTAAACCATATGCATTTTATTTTATTTTAGTTTAGTTTAGTTTAGTTTAGGTTTTTTTTTTCTTTAGCATTCCCGCCCTGTCTTTTCCTGTCCTCTTAAGAACACCAGTGATCAGTGTGCCAGGTCAATGACATCTTAATTGAGTTTGAACCTTGTATAGCCTGTGGTTGACCAAGACAGTTACCAAAAGAGCCTCAGTGAAAGACATTGCAGCTACCTTTGATTAATAATTATTGTATGGAGCTGGGGGAAGCAGAGGGTGTGTGAAAGAATCTCCATTATCAACTCTTCCTGCCCTTCCAAGAGGCTTCTCTCCTCCATTCAAGGTTGAACTACTAAAAATAATAATGCCGCTCCACACATGACAGTTTATTTTTACCTTAGCTGCTCTGTTTTGATGCCAGTTGAAAGAAAGAAGGGGAATTTGGATGAAAAGAAAAACTTTTTTTCCCATATGGAAATGGGAACCTTTTTGCTGGAACTTGCTTAAATAAACCACTTATGTACTAGGACATTTTCTAATTAGCATCATTTCAGGGCTCTCTCCCCACCTCCCTCTCCTTCTTCACCCCTCCCAGATGAAAGCATACAAAGAATCCTGTCCTAAAGAAATATGTCCTAGTACATAAGGAGGCAATCATCTGTACCTTCAAAAGATGATGTCAGTGATGAAACTGGTAGTTAAATTCTGTTGTACTATTGACATCTTAATGCCACAAACCCAGCTGGTACGAGATGAGTAACGTAAACAGTCAAGTTCAAATTAATCTCTTTGAACCTCACTGCTGAGCTGAAACCTCTGTTTGACAGTCTAAACTGCCAACTTCATCTTCTTCTCCCAGTTATACAGTAGGCTAAACATGAAAAAAAGAGCCCTGTTAATGTGAAAAGGTTTTGCATGTAGCAAGGAAATTTAAGCTCTGGCAACCATTTTGAGCACAGCTCTTACTCTTTGCACACGTAGTATTTTGCATTACCACATATGCTGTTAAACAATTTACTCATTTATTTAGATTTTTACAGCACTTATCCCATGCTCCAAGTGCTTTTAGAATTATTTAAACATTCAGTGCAACGCTTAACATTTAAATTTACAATTCAGTTAAGAATACTTAGGTTATGGTAGAACAACCAAATTTAAAACTAATTTAGTCTACCGAAGCACCCTCACAGAAAACCCACAGGGAGTTAAAGCTATCATCCGAGCTCCATCCCACATGTCTGCCTGAAAAAAACTGAGGAAGAAAAGAGAGGCAAGCAAGCCTCTGTGCTGCTGTAGCTCAAACCAATACAGACTCTGAAAGGGGAAAGGAACTATATTCCAGAATCAGAAACCTATTAAGAAAGTGCCCTGCCAGCTACTCTATTCCTTTAAAAGCCAATTCCAGCCATTTCGTCAATGGCTTACCACATCCCAAACTACTTCATCGTGAGTTATAAATCTGTGTCTGATGAAGTTCACGTCAACTCTCTCCTACGAGCACAAGGCTGCTCAGAGTTTATACCCACAGTCCAGCTACCATGGCTGAGCAAGTTACCAGAGATCAGTTGAACCCAGATAACTCTCTCTGAGTGCCCTTATAGCCCATCATAAATATGAGGTAATTCAATTTAGCCTGCAATGAAAATAGATTAAGCTAAGTCAAATCACCTTACATTTGTCAAAGGCGAGGAGGACACACGTGACGGTTTCTGCAGCTTAGCTGATGCATGGTAACCCGTTAAACTGCAGTAACTCAATTGCAGGCCTGAGCCCTAACCCGCACTCATTCAGAGGGGCTGAACTGCTTGACATGAAGCATGTCACTTTTCAGTAAGTTTTTTTTCACTAACCTTAGCAATTACAAGCGCCCCTAGCATGAGCACAAGTGCTGCCCCCTGGTTTCACTGAAGTCTAACTTAAGCAGGTATGGAAATGCATGCACCAGATTGCACAACATGAATTAAACTCAAAGTTTTATGTTTTCTCCCCTTATGGTTGAAAAGCTTCCATTGCCCATTTAAGAAACTTTCATGGTCTGCAGGACTCCAAGAACTGAAAGCAAAGCTTTTGAGAGAGTGCAGAATTTATCTAAAGTTGAACTGCAATTACAGTATTACATGGAGAAGAATTACAGGAATGCTGAGAAGAAAGGGGGAAATAAGAGTAAGGGCTAAGATGTAGAAACTGAATCTTTTCTGACTGATTAAGCAATATTTGTTGATATTTTCATGGACTGGATGACTAGGAAGAGCATAAGTGTCTTAAGATCTTTATGTTCTACATGATAAAGAGCAGCAGATATATACATATATACATACCTATATCATTCTAAGCAGTAAATGATTTTCTGATTATTATTTATTTTCTTAATTACTTCCATATCTGATTTCCTCAAAATTTCTTAAATACTCTTGATTCAATTTACGGAGTTTTTTATGTCAGCCCTAATGCTCTAATATGGGATTTCTTCCATACAGTTTTGAGATAAAATCTATCATAAAACAGTCTCTAGAAATCTTGGGACATTTCACACTTGATCTTCACAATTTCCACACTTTGGACCTTCTGCACACATCTCTTGTTCTTTGATCATCTGCTATTTCCCCCTTGAAAAGCTTTAGCTAACCTTACTTTCCATTTTGCTTTTACATTAAGTCATTACATCCTCCACACAAGACCTTGGCCACCAGAAGAGCTCCAGACTTGTACAGATGTCAGCCATGTCCATAGTGGCTTTTCAGTGCATGCAGAAGTTAACTTTGCTCAGGAATGGAAATCTCACAAACTGTGGCAAATCTTAGCAGTACTGTAGGACACAATGACAGGACAAGCAGGAAGGGCTTTAAACTGGAAAAGCATAGATTTAGATTAGCTACTAGGAACAAGTTCTCTACTGTGAGGGTGGTGAGGCACTGAAACAGGTTGCCCAGAGAAGTCATGGATGGCCCATCCCTGCCAGTGTTCAAGGCTAAGTTGGATGGGGCTCTGAGGAACCTGGTCCAGGGGCAGGTATCCCTGTCTATAGCAGGGGTGTTGGAACAGGATGGTGTTTAGGGTTCTTGCAGCCCAAACCATTCTGTAATTCTGCGTGTGCTTAGTTAACAAAGCCTGAAGGACCCTTTGGGGAGATAAAGGAAATTAAACCTTCTGTACCAGTAAGTTTTTGTGAGTTTAGCCTGAACAGAGGATGAGATCCAAGGCCTCTCTCCAGAGACTGCAGCAGGGAGCAACATTTTTCCACCAGCTCAGCTCCCACCTCCTTCCACCAGGCCACGCTGTCTCTGAGGGGAGAGCAGGGACCAAGGGTGCCCCATGGAGCCACTAGGATCAGCTCTTTCCAGGAGATGTCGTGCTGCAGAGGCTCATGTGGCTGGCCTTCCCCTGACCCTTCCCCTCCCCAACCGCGCTCTACAATTAGATTTCATTAAAAGACAAAACCTCTCTTCCTCCTTCTCACCATAGGGGTCCTGAGAGGGGGGAAAGGATAGAAACATCATCTACATGGAAAATAATTTCCTGCTTGCCAGCGTATCTGAAATTGATGCAGCCAACAGCATTCCTTGTGAATGTTAAATTAATTTGGAAAGTCTTCATGTATTGTTCCTCACCATGAAAAGCACTCATCACTTCTCACTGGCTCTCTGCCCTGCCTAGGAATGGGGAGGGAAGTTTAACAGGCCACAGCAAAAAATGTTCATGAGGCTGCAGCATGTGGCTTAGCATGAGAGCTGGGAAATTCGTATCCCCCAAAATATTGGGCAGCAATGACAGCTTGTCTCAAGTGCAGAGAATTCAGAATTTATTAATGCTGCTTCACCAGCTGTGAAAGGGAGATGGAATTGTCCTTAAAGGAAAATAAAGGTAAATAATTACGTTCTTTTGGCTTCACACTTACTTAAAGCCTGCTTAGAGGTTTGGTACCTAACAGCGCTCTGGACTAAAAACTGTACAGGTATGGAAAACAATATTATCAAAATGTCAAAACAATCTAGAAGTATTTAAAATACCTAATAAATCTTCTTCTGATTAGTTTGAACTGTGCATGGGAAATTGTACCCGGTTTACTTAAATTCTATAAGGAAGCAAGAAGGATTCAAATTAAATTCTGGAGAGCAGGTTTGTTTCTTTGTTCTTTTAAAAACCACTATATTGTCAAAAATTGATTCTATATTATATTTAATTTTCCATTGCTGCTTTACCTCACTCTAGATGCCTTCAAGTGTAGCCAGTTTCTCTTCCAGTGCCTCTCAACTATTAGGTCTATTTATATTTTTTGTTATTGAACTTGCTCACGCTTTCCACCTGCCTTATATTTCAGAGGATGAGGTTACATATTAAATCATTCTGTCTTTTACCTGTCTAGTAATTTTGACTTTTTTTCTTTCCTTCTCAGAATGGATTTTCTTGTTATTAAATCCACGTTCTGCATCAGCCTGCTAAGTTGAAGATTGACCTTTAATTTCATTTTGCTTTTAGGCTTCCATTTCCTTCCCTAAAAACTATTTATGGTATTTCATTTCTAATTAGAAGTAAGTCTGAGTAGCAAAAAATCTCTAACCTTTCTAACCTCCTGAGCATTTGGATCCAGAGGTTTGGGCAGCCACAGCCAGGCTGACCAGCTGTGGAAGCTGGATCCAGACATAGGCTGGGATTTCGGCTGTCTGAAGGTCACAATTTTAGGAACCAGCATTTCCGTGAAAGTTATTATTTAGAGAGGGCTCAGCTATTTTATTTTTAAAAGCTTACAGTACACTAACAGGAGGAGAACAAGTCTGGTTTTCCCAGCAATTACTCAATTCCCATGCAAGAGAGAAAGGTCTCCTAGTTCACCCACTTAGGAACTAGAGTATTGCCTCATAAAACAGACCAGAACTCCCCAGTTATTGCTCAACCCATTTGGTGAAGTTTAATTATGAGATATAATGAAAACAAGCATTTTAAAACTCCATTTTTCAAAACTGCCCTCAATAGCACTCATAAGAGACCAGATTAGAGACAAAACAAAATGGCTGAAACAGCGTTATGTCCTTTATTTCACAGAATGCAGAAGTCTCCTTCCAGGTGAGGGACTGCATTAGAAAGCCAGAGGATTGGCAGAGCTGCACTATCCTTCACCTTATCCCTCCAGGCAATGTGTGCTGCCTTATCAATTCTAAAACACCAGTTAGAGTAGGAGGTGGCTTCTCCTTCTAGACCTCAAAATTTCCTCCACATCTGCTGAAATGCTACAGCACAAATTAAAGGAACATGTTCAACATGTCAACATCCTAATTAATTGTTCTCACTCTTCCCTCCCCCACTTTGTACCCCCATATGCATATGCCTGCTCCAGGGGCACTAGTGGAATTGATGACTTTTCCAACCTGTGTTTCAGACCATGATGTGGGTAGCTGGTTTTTTCCAAATAGGGGGTTTTCAATTCCTGCTTTGCAAATAGAACTCGTGTCCATCGCAGACCAAGGAACGAAGCTGGAACGATTGCTCTTCAATCATTCCATTTGAGACTTTTTAAGACTAATGTTGCCTCACAACTCTACCTGAAAATCAACTCCTCTTTTGCCAGAGACAGGTAAAAGTAACTCATAATCCAAATAGCTCCCTGGCCCGCAGGACAGACTAAAGCCAGGAGTAAAGTAGTCTCTCCATTTGACAGCGAGAAGAAAGACACAGAACAATTAAATGGCTTGCCTAGGAAAGGACCAAGAAATAAACATCTTCCTCAAAGGTCCAACTTTTAAGGTGAAGCTTTATTATCTATATTTGCCAAAAAAAGCACAATAGAACTGGCGTTTAAGTGAAGAGGTAGGGGAAGGCCTAACCTGAATAATCCAGTCCTAAAGACAAGTTAAAAACTGTAGATAAAAAGGAAGCATGCTCCCCTGCTTTCCTTTTCCAGCTCCACAACAAGGATTTTCAAATTGGCTTTACTCATTCCAGGTGATCAGGAAAGCCAGAAAACAGGGCTTGTAATAGCACACACTCTCAGGTACATAGATCAATCACAGGGACAGAGACAGACATATTGATGGCTCTGTAGATTAATAAACTGAAGGTTACTTGCCATTAGAGATGAGGGAAAGGCTACTTAGGCAGCCTTCCTAAGCAAAGACACTTTAGCAGCCATATTGATTTCCTGCGAACACCTCCGTGGCAGCAACAATTTTGCTTCACCAGGGAGGGCCTGACCTTGAGCCCGAGGTTTGCCTTCACAGAGCGTCCTGTATAACCCCAAATGATGATACATGAGAACAAAAAGAAACAAGAAAGATCTTAACAGGCCCCAAGTGCCCAGAGGGTTTCAGAACAGGGCTTCTCACACTTACATTGCCAGCCTCTGCTTAAAACCAACAATTCAATATACTGCATTGGCCTCAGCACGCAAATGCCCAGGTAAATCTCAGAGAAGCTAACCATTCTCAGGGCTCTGGAATATCGCTCAAATCGCTGGAAAAATCAGTACAGCAAGTAATGAACATCTCTATCCTTCCTTTCATAGTTAAATTGCAAGAAAAATATGGGAAGGTTTTCTACAAAATCATTAGTTAAATGGGAAAACATTTTCCATTTTCTGTGTCAACAGAGAACAAATCCTGGTTGTTGTTATTGTTGTTGTTGTTGTTATTATTGTTTTTATTACACCATCTTTTTTCAGCTTGCCCTTTGTAGTTTGACTGTCCTAGAAATCTTGTTCCTTACCAGCTTCTGGAATAAACTTTAGCTAAGGAGCTTTTTTTGGGTTTATCATATGTTAGATGAAAGACTGGAGAGATGAATATATCAGGTATGTCTGATCAGGTTAAAGAGTATAGAAAAGGGGTAATAGAATAGACTTGTACTTGTGACTATCTTATGCAAAATCCACACCTAATCACTCTTTCCCATTGGTAGCCCTGGCCATGGAGAAAACCATGCTCACAGATAAACGGAGGGAATATTTGACATCATAGCTAACAGCTGAACGAAAATAAATGCAAACTAACCAGAAATCATGACAATTCTGTCTAGTGGATCTATTTTGTGAGGGTGAGGTGGATATTTTTTAAGGGTTATATTCTAAGAATTTTCAAAGGGAAAAATCAACCACCGCTGTTTATATTTTCCAACCATGTTGGCCTTGTATTGGATCATCTGTCCCAGGTAGATTTTTTAAGCAGAGTTTGCTGCAAAGGTAAGGTAGAGATTGAGAGACTTCTTTTTACCCAAGTCACAGCCCTTCAAACAAGATTTCAGCATGGTCTCCTGGACATGCAATGCTTGTTTGTTTCCTTTATATGTGAATCAGGTAGAGGTCCATAAGCCGTATCAACTGGATTGCAATTTTCTAGTAATTACCAATAGGCAGCCTGTCCCTTTGTGCATACCTGCTGGGAAAAAAATAGTATTTATCTGTATAACCTCTATCCCACATTTTAAAATCTTGCTACTTATTCAGATTAAATCTTACTGTCATTGTTTCTAGAAGCTATCAGGCCTTGTTGGGGAAGCAGTTATCTTGCTTTTCTAGTCCATTTGCTGTGCTAGAGATAGGGTTTTGTGGAGTTGCAAATGAGAATTAAAAAAAAATAAAATTCATCAGTCCATCAGGATATTACAAAACCAGCTAATAGGTGACACAAATAAAATGCATTGCTTTAGCAAATGAATAGAAAACAAACAAAGGAAATGCTTATCTTCCTGTTTTAATACGCTAGTTCACTTTTTTCTAATATTTAAAATCTGACCACCTGCAAAAGATTATGAAGAGCCTCTGTGGATTTCCAGGAATGCTTGCAGTACTTGGAATAAATGAGATACTCTCACTAGCACACACTACTCCCTGTCATTCAGCATGCTAACAGCGAGAGACAGGGCCATCAGCAATGCAATTGTTATTATTTGGTAAAGGCTGGTGGTGACTTACGAGTTTCAGAATGCAGCTTCCTCATTTGTTTAATGTCGAGAGATTACAGTCTCCATTTACTATGGGTTTATAACATGCAGGTGGGAAAAATCTCTTTTCCGAAAGCCTGTCAGTAACTGGTGCCAATGCTGAAATATTCCTGCTTGATTCTTGCAAATGAATCTGTGCTGTGTTTGGGTAGAGCGCAGGATCCAGATCCCATAACCAATGCCTGCTGCCAGCTGCTGCCACGGGCTCAGACGCAGTGCCCATGGACAGGGCACACTGGCCGCAGACAGTGGGACAGGAGCCAGGCTGAGATCAGCCTCTGGGAGCTGCTGGGGTGCAGCCGGAGCTGGGTGGAGGTGGCTGGGTGAGCAGTAGGACTGCTACACTCTCACAGCTCTCCAGCATGACTCCTGGCCTTGGTGTCTTCCTGTCTTGGCTTCCTCACCACTGAGCAGGATAAATAGAGTATTTCCTGATATTAGAGGGGTCTTGCACTGAGGAACTCCCATGTCATGGAGAAGAGATCCATCTGTACACTTTTAAGAGGCTGGGGAGGATTTTATGGACATCAAAACAGTGGGTCTGAATTGAAAGCTATTTGAGGCACGGGCCTTTACAGCACCTTTCGCCTGGATAACCCCAGCCTGACGACAGCAACAATGGCTTCATGTGAGTGCCTCTGTTCCACTCACTCAAGTGCTGCTAGTCTCGTCCTCCAGGCTGCCAAAACCAAGGCTTTGTTTTGGGGGTTCAGGCTGAGCTGTGTCTTCATGCTTCAGCTCTACATTGATTCAGATCAAACCCAGTGTGTTGAGCAGGTTGGCAATGCCAAATCAGCTTGTCAGAGGGAAAGGGTGGGCAGGCAGAGTTCTGCCATGAATGATGTCATCCCACGCTCCTTGGCCACCTTCACTCCTTTTACTATCTCAAGGAGCAGAGCTGGCAGCACAATAATGTCTGTGATGGAGTATGGAAGTGGGAAACAGGATGGGGCACTAACAGGATTTCTATTAGTGGACATTAAACATGGAAAGTTAGTAAGGCAGGACAAATTTCAGGCACAAAAAAGGCCAGAGTTCTTAGCTCACTAAGGGAACTTCTTTCCTTCTTCCTGGGAAGAGAGAACTAGGTCACGCCCACCAGGACTAAAAGCTCAGCACAGGCATGGTTCATTCTCACACTGAATGGGTCCCCACAAACATTTGCAGAGTGTGGGTAGATACAGGTAAAGATACTTAATGGAGGTGCTGGAAAGTCATGTGACAAGGACAATTAAGGGACTTGCAGTCTAACCCTGCCCTGCAGACAGATGTGTGAAAATGAACTTTGTGCTGAACAGGGCCCAGCCAAGGGATCACTGGTTGCATCTGAATTGTCACCATGAACCAACAGTAGGATGTAAAAAGGGTGAGCCTGGGGTTAAATTCAAAAGTTTTCAAAGTAGTGCTTCAAGCTGAATTCACATTCAAGAAAAAGAAAACTGAGGTAGGTGAGCTGATAGCAGGGTTGTATGTTTGGTGGCCCTATCCCTTTCCTCATTCATATTTGCTGTTAATAATAATGGTACCAATGTGAAATATATGCTCTTAGCACTGCTTTGAAATAGTGACTGCTGTGAATTCCTGATTTACCATGAATTTAATTGCGTAGGCATAAGCATGTCTTGTTTAGGGAACTTTCTTCTTTTGAGATTTGCTTGTGTTGTCCAGCTTTGCATCTTCACACCATCTGCCACAGCATGAAATCAGAGTGACAGAGGGTCCAGCCTGAAAGACTGGGTCGGCTTAGTGAAAAAGTCTCCATCCTAGAATTGGGGGTCCCAAGCCAAAGCAGTCGGATTCCACTAAGCCCTGAGTTCCAGTGAAACTGTGATCCAGGTGTTGCAGCTGTAGCTGATCCCAATTTAAAACCTTTGTTGAGGTTAATCTTAGCCACATTAGCACTAAGATTCTAAATATAGGCTTTCATTTGTCCTTCCTCATCAGAGCCTAAAAGTGCAGTGTATTTAGTGTGGTTTTCCTCAGCTCTGTAGATGAGGGAAATGCTATTTCATTCCATTCTTCCAAGCAGGGAGTTGGTGCATGCTTCCATAGAGAATTTATCCAGTGTAACACAGGTAGTTTGTGTTTGTGGACAAGAAGCTTTCCTGGGTTTCATATTTATTCACTCGAGCATTTCTCCTGCTGTAGTTATGAGAAGGGTCAAAAACCATATTCAGATTTCCCACCCTTGGCTCAGTCCCAAACAAGCCTGCAGAACACAGTAGTTTCACCCAACAAGAACTTCCAATTCTGCCTTTACTTTTCATACTGAATCTTCTTTCTCATCACTGTTTGTAAAGGCTGCACCACTGATTCAACTTGCAGGTAAAAAATGAGAGCAAAGTTCAGAGGTTGGTGAGGGACTTAGTGCTCTACCTCCCAGACCTTCTTAGCAGGTGTCATTCTGGACTTTTGGACACAGGTGATGACCTTCATTTAGTCATGAATTACATGTTTGGGGAAACTGGAGCCTATCATAATTAGCCCTGAGATAGGAAGGACAACAAAACAGTTTTATTTGCATGCCAGGAGAGCAGGAGATGTCCCTGCTAATTTTAAGACCTGCTGAGGCAGGGAGAGTTTATTTGTCCCTCAGAAAAATAGTGGGGTTTATTTGAAAAAACACAAACAAAGGAAGAAAGAAAGCATGGCTTAACATACTTCCTTTATAAATTAGGTTGAAAGAGACAGGTTATCTATCCCCTCCCCCACATACAGAATTCTGCACTGTGTATTTATTTATATCTCACATTTATTTTAGAGTTTGTGTCCTAAGATATCCTAACTTAAAGCAGAAAAATCACTTCACCCATCACTGAAATTCAGTCACCTCTGCGATAAAGAATGGCAGTCAAGGGGAGAGCTAGTATACAGTGACCTTGGCCAAAAACTCATGTGCAGAAATCTGCTACCACAGAAAGTGCCATGGGACCTAGCTTTGAAAGATTTTCCCACAGTAAATTAAATGAAAGTGTATTTATCTGCTTCAGCAAAATGAAATGTTGAGTTGACTCAGCCAAGCCCCAATCTCTTATTTTAGAGGCTCTGGGCATTTTAAGCATAATGCAGAAAAGACCATGCTTTTGCACTTCCAGCTTATAGCAATAATATTAAAAAGTTGTAACAAAATAGTGCCCAAGTAGGACTTTGGATTTCTTAAGAACTTGAGCTCTCCAAAATCACAAGGTGATGGCAAATTCAGAGCTTAGATCCTCCCTATTACTTTTGCTCATCCCCACCCTATCAACAGTTTAAGAAAAAAAAAAAAAAGATCACTTATCAGCCCTGGGACAGAGACTCACGTTTATCTGGGACAAGATATGGGACAAGATATCAATATACGTAGCAAACATGCTAATTCAGTGCTATTGCAGCGCAATGTTATTCACCACACCAAATGATCCATTTGCAAAGTTACTTAAGCACTTATGCATATAAGATTTTTCTCAACAAAACGTTCTCTTGTTTCAATAAGTTTGTGATGGAGAAGAAACATGACACTGAGCATATTTAGCAGAAGTTCAGATAATGGACACTGTGACATTACTGGGTTTTGTTACTAACGCCAGATTTTTTTCCTTCCATCTTTTTAGGCCCTGGAAAGACAAAGTTTCATTGGAAAAGCAGATTTAATAAGTGATTAGAGGGTAATCACTATTCTCTCATAATATGCAAAGGGCAGTTTTGGGTTGTGAGGTAGTCCGTGGGTCATGTGAATTTAATTGTCATATCCAGAGACTTATGCCACATTAAGTGTATCCCTAGTGAAACAGCAGAGTTATAAATCCGTGAGATAGATGTATATATATATGCACACTATTTTTTAACAGAGCCATGGGAATAGTCCATTACCTATAAAATAAAGAAACAACGTTAAATATGCCAAATCAATTTCCTCATGAAATCAGCAACAAATATTTAGCTAGTTACTACAAGAGACTCCAATGTTCAGGTCAGGTTCCACACACTGTCCCCCATTACACTACTTTAGCTTTGCTTGCAATGCCTATATAGAAAGTGTCAGGTTAAACAAACCATCTTGGAAGATGTGAGGATAAAATCATCTGTCAAGTTTTTTACCCGTTTTTCTTTGAATAAAAATCTTTTCAGTAAGAGAAGCTAAAATAAGCTGAGAGGGACCACAAGACTGCTTGTACACAAAATTCATATTGACCATCTTGTTTGGGAACTTCTTGATCTGAAGCTGAAATTTTTACCCACATGAAGTCAATAGGGATTCTGCCCTAGGTCTAAATGGGACTGAAGACTATTCTGAATCCTCTGCAGCCTACATCTTGCCACTTCTGCTCTTCACCCAGTATTGACTTTCCACTCCCACTACTGAAATCAAACAAGCCTCCTATTTACCAACAACCCACAACTCAGCTATCTCCCTGAAAATTTCTTTTTTTCCTCTGCTGCCTTCTGGAACTCTTAAATGATCTCTTTCCTTTCTGAATTATGGTTTAAGTAGAAGGAGCAAAACTAGATAACATAAAAAAGCATTTTACAGATACAACGGCACACCAGTTTGTCACTTCAGATACCATGGCACACCAGTTTGTCAACTCACATCCCAGATAGGAATCTTAAAGGTCTTTTAGTGGGCATTGCTGAAAAGATATTTGCCATTTCATGGTGATTACATTGCTGTGATATCACCACTTTCACCTACAGAAAGGTATTGGTTACCACTGGTATCTGAAGCAGTGTTTGAGAAATGTTTGTTGTAACAAAAAAGAGTAAAAAAAGTGACTGAAATGAAGGGTGCAGTAAAGAAAAAAGGCCATAGCAGAATCTGAAATCTAGTATGCCGCTTCAGCGTTAATGCAAATTTTTTTGCATTATTGTTATTATTTTGGCATAAGGCCTTGTGCCAAGACCAGAGCTCCAGCCAGGATTTTCAGCCTTAAGGCTGAGTTTCCTGGCTTTTATGGGTCTAAAGTCAACTTTTAATGTTACTCAGAGCCCTATGTAGCTGAATAGATTTAACAGTGTGCTATAGCAAAATGGAGAATCTGCATAGCAGTTACTTCCAGAGGCTCAGAAGTTCACCTCCCCTCACAGAACTCCAAGGCACCCTTTCAAATGTGCCTCCTAATAATGTCCTTATTCCTGGGCTCCAGGGGCAGCCACTTTCATAGAAGGCCTATGCTAAGTATTATTCTTATAATAGCAAAATAACTCCCCTGGTTGTTGTTTTACACAAACTGAAAGTTATTTGGGACCTGCTGTTTTGCATAAGAGGACAGCAATGCCTGCCTCACATTTTGCATCCATTTTCTTGTTGATTAGTAGATCCAATGTTTCCAAGCTGAAGTGGCTTCAAAAGTAATGCGTTTACCAAAACTGCATGTCTGGACGTGGTGGTCACACAGCACTGAATGAAGAACCAGGTTCTATACATTGCACAGGACATGGTGAATACTTACAGACATGCAGTTTTAGGTAAAGGGGAACTAATTTAATAATTCTATTTGAAATTTTCCGTGCTCAAAATGTCTTATTCTAGAGGTTGACCTACATTAAGGTTTTCGTTGTTGTTTCAAGGAACATTCTACAGGCAGAGATAACTGTTCAAAAATGGCTCCACAGTACAGAAGTGGCTTGAACTATGGTGCTACACATATTAAGTACTAAAAATGAAGAGCTGGCTACATTTTTCTTTTGATAAACTTCTTATTTCTTTTTCTACTGGGTTTTGCTTTGTTCTAGCCTCTAGTTATGTATTTTGTGAGCATAAAGCAATCTCACATGCTGTAAGGCCAAGTGTGTTTAAAACACAAATCATGATTCAGTGTGGAGATTTGTAGTTGCTTTTCAAGCTGATAATTATTGGCTTTGGCTGCTCACCGCTTATGTCTGAAAACATAAGACTCACTTAAAAAGGGAAGGTTGTCTTCTCTAGAAACAAAACAACTAATTCAGAAGTGGCCTAGAGCTTTAACTGAGCTGAAGGTGCTCTACATGGCATGTGCACAAGAACAGAGCTCACGTGATCAAATGGGACCACTTCTAGGTCCATGAACCTGGTTAGCTACATTCCATAGGAGTGTTCCGCTCTGCTGTGGAGTCCCAGGATAGAAAGCCTTGGTTGCTTTTGCAAGCAATGAGAAAGAAGGAGGGAGGGGACGCTCCAGGAAGACGGAAGGAATAGCACGTATTCTTGCAAAATGTTATAAATGTTGCATTTAAATAGAAAAGTCTCAAATTGTGGAGCTGGTCCATGTAATAGAAGGATCAGTAATTTTAAAAGAATGCCAGAAATGAGCCAATTTCACAAGCTATTTGAAGGATATTTTCATGTAACTTTTAGCCAAAGCAATGTTCCAAAAAGTCTGAAAATTGAATCCTAATTAGTTACAAGTATCCCTCTGGCTCAAGGTGACTATTATATTGAGCTCCATGCTCCCGAAGCAGATGAGAGCCGTCACACCTTGCCAACATATGACAAGGAGAAAGGTAAACTCACCATGCCATTGCTTTCAGAAGAGTTTAAATCAAGAAAAGAGAGAAAATTACACAAATCTTGAAGGAGAATTGTCATTCTTTCCACATAATGGGGGATAATATGCCTGTATTTCACTTGTCAAAGCATGCTGTTTACTATTTGGTCTTTTAATAGTGAATTTAGTGAACATTAAGAGACATTAAGGCAGGAATTTTGATGTTATATCAGCTCATTCCTCTGCCCCCCAATACACAGGTCTTTACATTTCTTTGTGTGTTCTGAAGAGACCTTATACATCTTTTCGTTTAGGTTTAGCTGACACTGCAAAAATGAACTTTACTAATTTAAATCTTTATTAAATATATAAATGTATCAAATACTAAAACTGCCTATTCATAAAGCAGGGACTTTTGCATATGATGAATAAGTTTGGGGGTTGCTCTGGGGATAAGAACATTCTTTAAGTTTTTGGTTAGAGTTCCCCCTGCACCCACCGCCTCCCTGTGAATTTTTCTTGTTGTTCTACAAGAAATGAAATGCTAATCTCAGCTCCACCTCTATTGGGTCACCTCCAGGTCAGCATATTAGAGAAATCAGCAAAAGAATGAAGACAGCCTACTCCAACTGCAGGGCAGGATGACCCAGTTACTAATCAATCTGATGGCAGCATTTGAACAATGACAGTCATCTGTCAGAAAGCAGGAGGTGGCTCCTCATTAACACACTGCTCACCTGCCCTGAGCTACAACTCTTTCATAATAATATCTATCATTCACCTCCAAGGTGTTGCTTCTTTCTCTGGCTACATGAAATAACAGGCACGACTTTCTGCCCCCTCGCCGGTACTTCATTTTCTTTGAGATACTCAACCAACATTGCCTTACAAAAAAGAAAAAAAAAACCAAAAAAGAAAGAAAAAAGAAAAGAAACAAAAAAACTTAAACTAGCACAAACCAGAGACCAAATGATTTCTAACTAATTTTCTAAGACCTTCAAGTGTTCAGATTAAAATAAAAGTAAAATGAGTTATTTAACACAGTAACATACTACAGTTATAAATTAGCGTCTTTCTTCCAAATAACAGGTCCACTCTTATTTTTACCAATCTGATTTCACCACGACTGTCTCAGCAGGTTACCTCACACCACTTTATATTGTCATATACCTTTTAAAATTACTTTCTTTTACTCTGACAGTTTCCAATCCACATGCAGATGTTAAGCCAAAATAATATATTAAGCAAATCATTCTTTCATAAAATGCTGCTTATCAACACAGATTTTTGCTATTAGATGCACACATGCATGGAGGTCAGATACAGGGCTGATGACTAACAACAGGCAGACCTGGTTATGCCATTATCTATGCGTAGGAAGGGGCTCACACCAATTTCCATCATGCTCCCCGAAAAATCTGACCACAAGACATATCATTAAAGGGAAGGTAATACACAGTTTCACAGTTGGATTCAATATTATACACTGAAACAAAAAGCTGCAAGGCACCTACAGATGTATTTCTTGCTCCCCTGTCTTTGATTCCAGTGCTTCAGTTACTGCACACTTTTTAAAATCTCCTCAAAAAAAAAAAAAAATGGGGACCTATGTGGCCTTTCATTACAGAAAATCCCCATGGCATTTGATATAAACACAGTGGGTACTATTATTTTATCCAAAGGTCCTACCCAGCCTTCAGCTGCACATAATCTGCTGCTGCTTTTCAGCAGCTCCCCCTCGCTCCTCAGCCCATGATCTTCTTCCCCTTATTCCTGTACCCTAAATCCTGTTGATTTTGTGTAGTTTATGTGAGGCACAGTTTACAGAGGGCAGGAGTCCTAAGGGGCACCATAGGGACGCTGTAGCACCTCTTTCAAACCTAGAACGGGTGTGAGGCAGTTCCTGCAGTGACACCAAGCCCCACAGCAGTCAAGGGGGGGTTCAGGTTTCTCAGGCTGATTACACTATTACTAATTGTATAAAGTACAGCAATGCCTAAGCACCAGCTGAAATGAGAAGCCTTGGTGCTGGGAACAAGCTGGCTGGGGTTGACTCTGCCTCCTGAAAATCTTGCAATGAAAATGGACACGAGAAACAAAACAATGGAGGGAACTTCCAAGCACAGCAAGCAACGCATTCGCTGCCAACATTACCTGAGGGCCACAATGTCCTTCTGCAGGATGTGCTCGTAAAAGGGAGATCTATCCCCAGCTATTTGGGGTCTCCTGTACCAAACCCAGATGTGGATAAGCCACTTTCCTCACACGAGGCAGCCCTTGGTGATCAGACCAAGAAGTAAAAGGCAGCAGCTGCTTAGCAGTCATTAGTAACAGGTAGTGCTTCCTCCACGTGTTTGTGATGGAGCTCTGCAATATGGCAGCTGGAGAGGAGGGGGTAATCACTGACTTCGAGTGCCCCAAACACACTGAGCCAAACCCCATCACAACTATGTCTGTCTGCTCAAATGGACTGGAAATTTAGCAGAGATACAGAAGCACTGGTATTTCTGGCCCCCTTTCCACTCCTGCAGAAAGGACAACATCTCGCAGGCAGTCTGAGCCGCTTCCAGTTCCAGTTGGGCATTACTAGCGCATGCTAAAATGGGGAAAAAGATAGCACCACAAATGATTTCAGTACTCAAAATAAGAAATTTATTTCAATTTGGGAGTCCAGTTCATTTTTATTTCTCACTTTCTTGTTAGCAAGCATGAACTGTTATTTTACTAAAAGGTGCACCTTCATATTTTAATTTTGGCTATAAATCAAGGCAGCGTTTTCTGCATTATGCTATTTATTAGCATTAGATATAAAAAAAAACCCCACAAAAACCCAACACAAAACTTACAAAAAAATATGCAACAAAACAGACAAAAACCCACAACCAACCAACCAACCAACCTAAAAAACACCCAAACACAACCACATGTTAGAAACACTAGAATAACAGTTTTTCTGTCTAAACTCTGTTTAGGCAATTACAGTGCCCGCTACTTACCCATAATGTTCTCCTTTTAGTTAGAGTGCTCTGCAGATGATTTGATGCTGATAATGTCTAGTTTTCTGTGGGGAGAAACGAGAAAGGAAATGTTACTCCCGAACTCTGACCTCCATGGATGGCTTTCTGGGGAATGCACTCAACTAATTGTCTTCTTTTTGAGCTGCAGAGAATGTAATTGCATATATAAGGCCTGTGTTTTGCTTGCATTACTCTTTTACGGTGCAGGACCGTGTCCACAATGGTGCATTAAAGTAATAATAATGAAAATAGTATCCATCAAGTAATTTCAATGCTGTTACCACCCTGGGATGGAACTATCCTGAAAATCCTGCGTGGATACACCCAGGCTCCATCCGCCCCCATGCCATTAGCCCTCTGTTCTGGATGGCAGGGCAAGTGGCAACCACCTTGCAATTCCCAGGCTTGCAACTTTCTTTCCGTCTAAAAGAGTATTTGGCCCTGTAGTTAGTCCTCCCTCCTCTGCTATAAACACACGTGCATTTTGGTGTGTGTACATCTCCAGCACAGCTGGAGCAGGAGCTGTCAGGGAGAAGCTCATGAGCCCTCAGCTTCACCCTCCTATGAGGGAGAAAATATTATCATGTTACAGATGAACAATCAGACATTTAAGCAATACACCAAGCACTAGCACGTGAATTAGTTTAAAACTAATGAAGGTGGCCACACCGTTACTGAATCTTTCTCTCACTCTGCAGGTGTGCCTGCAAACCCTTCGTGGCTGGCTGTTTGTGCAGCAGAGCCCCGGGGCACAAACTGAGGCTGACTTCTCCCCTCAGAGCTTTTTTCCTCCAAATAATGCCTTTTCCCCAGGGGAAAAAAAACCCGAAACCAAAAACAAACAAACAAACAAATCCCCACCCAATATACCATCAACAAAACCAAAAAGAAATCCAGGTTCATTTTATTCTTCCTTTTACTATCATTTCCTCTTTCTCTTGAACGGGTTGCTGTTAACACTAGTTCCAGGCTAGAGTGATGTGTCTCATATTTCGTTAGGGTTCTTTTCCCTCAGTGGAAAACCCCAGAAATAAAATATTCATAAGAGACCATCCACCTATTTTTCCAACATTGTATTCTTCACTGAAGTTTTTTTTTTTTTTTCTGTATTTGAACAAGAAATTTGTGTTAAAATTCCTGTTTTCTCTTACTAATTTTGTCCAAGTGTATATGTTAATTTCAGTACAAGCGTGCACGTATTTTTGTGCTGAGCCTCCCTTTTATATTGCACATATAGATGTCTAGTCTCCCTCTATACACAAATAATACAACAGAACATCTCCCTCTCATGTTCTTTGTGTTTACAGACATATATATACATATGTATGCATGTTTATATACACATCTGTGTGTGTGTGTGTTCCCCTGTGTGTGTATATGTGTGTGTGGATATATATATGGATAATACATACATAATTGCCCGGGCTTTACAAACGGATGCCAGCAAGCGAATACCTGTCTATTGCTCTGTCAAATGTGACTCGCTGGAAAAGCTATTGGGTTTATAGAAGAGACAAACATTTCAGGCACGCCATTCTGGGGTAATGAAGCATGGCAACAAAATATACCTGTGCAACATTTGATAAAGATGAGCTGACACACCAGTCCAAATAGGTTCTTTTGTGTGTCTGCACGTGTCTACCATCATTGCTTTCATCTTAAAACAGGAAGGTAGCAATAGCAGCAGCAGCTGGCAGGAACCACAAGAGGAAGAGCAGCTCACACAATTAAACGTCGTTTACCTCTGGCCTTTATTTCACTCCTCTCTCCCCCTAATTTATTATGTGTTTTCTCCATCTCTATGCAAAAAACACGGGCTCAATTTTTCTTTCTTTCTCCTGCTATCTAGCTCTTTCTACAGAGGGACTAAACAAGACAATAGGCAAAATCCCATGGCATTTAGCTTTGGATCTTAACTTGAAATGCTTCTTAGTGGGGTTTTTATGGCCCTTATTGTTCTTTGATTAATGTAAAGTAAAATTAAACCCTACAGTTACACATTAGAACATCAACCAGAGAGAAGGCAAAACTGCACTCTGCACCTCGCTTTACAGAAAATATATTTTGTTGTGTTTAATCTTCAGAGCAAAGGAAGGGAAAAGCCTCACCTGCTGTGGGGACTCTTGAAGGGAAGAGAAGAGAAAGGAGTCACAGACTTCAGCTGTGGTGCCAAGCACTGCAAGTGACCCGAGTTACAGCACTCTCCTCATTAGGGGCTGAGCAATAGCCCTAATTTAGGCACAGCTTCCATTAACGTCAACAGGAATTGTCCTGGTATGCAGAGCCAAACAGAGAGGTGTTTCAGGCTCTGCCTGGCTGCCAAAGACCTTGCTTTCACGAGGGGTGGTATCTGGACATAACCAAACTTTATGGTGGTTTTTATGTGGTTCTGCACCAGTTTTTACCCATGCGAGATGGCTGCATAAATCTTTCTTCCAGGATAAATTTAAAACTAGATTTTCATTGCCTAGAGATGTTATACATATGTGTATGCTTGCAAGTATTTGTATTCAACCCAAATGAAAACTTAATTACTTATGGTATTCTGGTTAACATCTTCTACTGAACAGGCTGAGGTCTTTCTTCTATATATGTTGTATATGGCACATATGTGGTTCCATTTCTTTTTCTTTTCTTTTTGTTTTAATAAATATGCCCTGCCCTCATCTCTTCTCCTTGCACAAAATCTCCTTGGTATGTGTGATTTTTCACTTTGTCAGCTGCTACATTCATTTCTACTCCATGTTTCCAGAGGTTCTTTTCTTCTTCTTTTTCCACAGATGTTTCTAGGCAGAATGCATAACAATCCAGCTGGAGTAAAACATTCAGCATTATGGTTTTTGAGTGGGGTTGGAATAGGGGAGTGAGAACGAGTTTGGCCCCTCGTAATATCTGTACTGAAGCAACACAGAACTGAAATGGATCTTTGTTTTCCCTTAGCTAGTAAAACTCCTGCTAAATCTTAAAGAGGGTTCACAGGTTTGGCATTGCATATTCCTCAGAGCAGCAGTATTTTTATTATTTACTACTAGTCACTGTGGCTGATTATAAATGCCTTTTAACATGCATATTCTTTTCAATTTTCATCAGTAGTCAGAGCATGGGAACTTCAGTTTCAACCTCTGGTTGTCCCCCACCTTGCACCCATTTAATGAAATCTATTGTATCTGTAGCCAAGTTCACAAGTTAAATGACACATATATGGCCTTTCTGTTCATTTTATCTGACACTAAGACAATTCAATTGATGCTCAGCATAAAAAAAATCCCCAAAATTACAGAGCATCTCTGCCAAGGGTAAGAATAGGTCAAGAGCCAAAGGAATTTAAGCAAACTGTCTTTTATACACAGGAAGCAGTTAACATATGGAATAAAAGAACAGGGATAGCAATTGATGAAACATTTGGGAGAAACTTAGATAAACAATCATAAAAAAGATTTAGACAAGTGCTTGGAGTAGCCAAAAAAATAAATAAAACTGGTATAGAGTGTGCAAGTCACTTCATCGTCCTTCCATTCTGAAATAGCTGAAATAAAATAGCAATGAGCAGATAAACTGCAAAATATCATTATGATTTAGTAGCCATTTCTTTCCATCAGAGCTACTGTTTTAATTTTCATTCTTCCAAATTACAAAGTAACAATAAAATATCCTTTTCGATTTATGGCAATGAGACCCTTTTAATTGAATTTCAGAAATGAGTTGATTTGACTGATGGGTAGGTAATGGGAATATACTATTTACAGTTGGAAATGGATTTCCAGTGGAAGGATTTGAAAAAGCACAACAAAATAGATATTTATAAGCAGGATTTTGGATGGCTTACATACACACACACAAAAATATATATGTTGACCTTGAGGCACAACAAACAATATTTCTGTTTAATCCTGGAAGCCTCTACCTATGAAAAAAAGTTCATGAGCACTTAGACTATTTATTTTAGTAACAGCCAAATGTACAAGCACTATGACCTCATTATAACTCTTACTTTTTCTCACTGTATAGAGACATGGGATTGACGGAGGTTTTTTCCTGAATGTTAAGCCAAATCTGGAAATATTGGAGACTCACAGGCCATCTCACTCTGCCCAAGAGTTAATGTGGAGTAACCTACCTCAGCATCACTTTTTGCATTGAAATGGCAAAGTTCCAGCTGAGTTTAATGGAGCCAGAATTTCACCCCAGGTGCATTATTACAATTGACTAGGGTCTGATAGATTGATTCCTGAGATGCTCTGGATTCCAGATGTGGATCTCATAAAATTGTAGAGTGTGGTGTGTGCAAAGCTTTTTTTTTTTTCCTTTTTTTCCCCCATTGAATAAATAACAATAAAACACAGTCCTTGTAAGCAGTGCAATGGAGAATATATGCTTTTTTCTCCTCTGTCTTCCAAGAAATACCTCCATCTTCTTTCTCTACTACTTATGATCTCACATTTATATAACAAGGAGAAAAAAATCCAAAACAACGACCAGAAAAACCAGCCAGTGAGCTGCATCTGGTTTAATGTATATGTAGAGCTGAGTCTGTGTGCCTGCTGAAATTTTATCAGCAACACCTACCATAGAAAGTCTAATCAGAAGCCAACTGTGTTAACACAGACTGAAAAATAACCTAAAAAGCCAGGCATTATAAGAGGAATAGAGCAAAAGGAGCCTTCCTTTGCAGGAGGACTCAGTGTGATAAATAAAGGGAGAAGAAAGGAAGGGAGTTCTCCCACTCTAAAAAAAAAACCCCTCAGAGACCTGGGAACCACATGATGCCATCAGCAGGGCAGGTGTTTCCTGTCCTGGGCCTGTCTTGCCTCGGGGAAGGGAGGATGGCTGCCCTTCTGCAACTAGGTATTTGTGCTGGCTCTTTCAATTCTCCTTTCTGCTCTCTTTTGCCCTTGTAAATCTTTAAGGTAAGTCCATCTACATCCATTTCCATGTCTACCAGGAACCTAGGGATTTTTAGGGAAAGGAAAAGAAATATCTCTATTCCCAGGAGGCAAGTATCAATGGGACAGTTTCCACTCAGTAAGGACATAACAAAATTTGAGCCTTTTTTTCCTACTACACTTAGTTGTAGCAGAAAGAAATAGCCCTCATGCCTCACAAGACAGAGATGGGGAGATGGGGACCACAGAAAAGCATGGAAGAGGAAGATGTGCAGTCAGTAGAGCTATCCTTCTACTGCCTTCAGCTTCCCAGGGGTTGGGAAGCTGAGGCAGAACACAAATGACAGAGACCAGGTATGGAAATGATATTCAGTGCTGCATTGACGGCTGGCCTTGTGTTTTCTCACAATTTGGTGAAGCACATATGTGCTGCATGCACATAAGTTTAAAAAAAAGAGATGGAAGGAACCTGGTCTGTGTCTGTGAGCAGTGGGAAATATGCTATGTAGGACTACTTTCAAATACTTCCTAGCAAGGATGTATTGCCAGAAGCAGAGGACTGCAAAGAAATACAAGCAAGGCCACCCACAAGAAGAAACATACAAAGGGGGAATGCCTGATCTTGGGGTAACGCTACTCAGAGCTGTAGAACCTGCCCCTACTCAAATCACTGAGTGAAAAGCAGCAAAAGCAGGCTGCACATCATCAGGTGAAATCCCAGAAATTGTTACACCATGTGTTAGATGTGATTGAAAGAGAATGACAAAGAAGGAAGAGGTTTCATGAAGTTACACGGAGAAGAGATTAAAATCACTGTACTATATTAAAAAACCCCAACATACCCAGTATATATGCTAACGAGGAATGCCAAAAATAGCTATCCCTGTTTGTGAGCAACACAGTGGTGTTTTAAAACACTCTGTAGCCACTGTATTATAAGACATGTCTGGTCTTGTATTTCTCAACAATGGTCCCTGTTTATAATTCCTGCTCTGGACACCAAAATATTTTGTGTGAATCTGTGTTTGTATGGAATTATCAGATGCACCCGCCCATGGAAGGACAAACACGGACAAGGTCAAAGGAAAATATTCTTTAGAATAGCCTTTAAGCAGGCAGTAGAATTAGGCCTGATTTATGAATGTATTTCCACAATTCACTTGAAAATTTGTAATGTCTGTGCAGCCTGGCAAGAAAAAAAGGTGAGGGTAATGTGAAGGAATGCTTCTATTCCACTTTATTGTAAAATTATCCCATGTTACCTGCTCTAATCCCCTGAAAACAAATTAAATCCTCACTAAGCTGACTTTAAATCAATAGTTTCATTTAAGAATAGTGTGACTTAATAAAAATAAAAAACTAACTGGTCCAGCCAATTTAAGAGGGAAATAAATCATTGCCCAAGGAAAAAAGCAGATTTGACTTGTATATGGGCCACAGTTTTGTTGAGGGGCTAACCTGCTGTCTAAATTAACCTGGGGTATATTACAAATCTCATCAGCCTCATTCCAAAATCTGCTCCACTGTACTAGGGAAGAAGATTGCCAAAAAAGAAAAACAAAAAAACAACCCCCAGAAAACAACCCAACTGGAGATGTTATGAAATGAAACAATATTTCTGAGAACACTTATTAAATCATAAAAGAAAACACGCCTTTGAATTGCCCTGAAACATCACCTCACACTCCAGCATCTTCCTTGTCTAACTTATTTGGAGAGGATGTTTGTGAAGTAAAAAGGATGCCATATTTGCAGCTAGAGCATAAGCAAAACATTAGAAATGGGAAAGGAGCAGAGCAATGAATAGACAGGCAAGCTGCCAGCTGTTTAATTCATTCATACAGCAAAACTAGTTAAAATAAAAACTGAATAAATTATTTGTAAAGCTATAGATTGAATTATCACTGCAATCTTTGCAGTTTGGTGAAGATATTACTTCAACGTTATTAAGCATGGACATATTTATCACTAATTTACCTTTTAAATGTTATGAAACTTGCATAATAAAAGTCTTAAAGGTTCAGAAGACCAGAATATAAACAGAGGCCACAATGAAGCGGCTTACTCAAATCAGGGCAAGTTATGCATTGCAAGCCACTGACAGCAGGAGAATTTAATAATCCTGACTCCAGTTGACTTATTCTAAGCATTCCCGGATGAATACCTTTCTCTGTCACCACATTTCCAGGCAAGCCTTTGAAACGTATCTTTTAAATAACCTGTGTAAGGGCACCCCACAAGTTGGCAACAAAGGACAGGACTGGCTTGTCCAGAAGCTCAGAAAATGCTTTAACTATGCACCCGTCTTGTAGCCCACTGTGATAATCTGTAGGAGCTGACAAGGCTTCTGGATTTGCCTTAAATTCTTTGGAGTCAAGGAAGGGATTGTGGTGAATATGTGAGCTTACAGACCTGGCTTAGAAGAAAGGACTTCTCATGCAGCATTCCTTTACATTTACCTGATTTCCCCAACATAGTCCAAAAGGATGGTAATGTTAGCATAGAAACACATAATCACGGGGTGATTATATGCGATGTTTTTATTAGAAGAGAGCTCTGGGAGTCGGGGTACAGATGAACCCAAATCTGACTCCGACATGGATTCGGAGTGAACACATTTTATACCCTTTCATTACATAACTGTTGTATAATCATATACTCATCATTAACTTGATATTGTTCTATTGAAGCCCCTCTGTTCCCACAGCATGTCTATATTGTTTTTACTCAAGCATTACTCCAAGCCCCCTCTAGCCCCCTTCTTTCCCACAGCATTTCTGATCTGGTACACAGATAGAAGTTCACATGACTTAGCAGAAACAATGTTTGATATTTACTAAGCAATCATCGCATTTATAAGAAATCATTGCATTTATAATCATTATCTACTTATTGCAGGTGTAGGTTCACATGTTTTTAAGTAACAATAACGATCACCCCCGTTCCCAAGGCCTTTTCCCACAACATTTCTGATTTTCAGCAAAGGCAATAATCACTCCCGTTTCCAGGGCCTACTTTAGCTACCACGATTTTAGAAACATTTTACCCTTATGCTATCACTATCAGCAACAGCTTCATCTCATTTTTCTTACAACATTTGTGTACCAGTAGGAATAAACACAAATGATGCTCATGATGAGAACATTAAAAAGTCATGGGATGAACGGGGAAGAAAAATTAGAGGCACGTGAAGGATCAGTGACAGGGTGTAGACTTTAACCTCTGCATTCTCCATCCTGCACCAACAGCACAGGCTTGCCAGCATTGGCAGGTCCAACATAAAACTACCTCGCAGAAATGTTTCAGTGGAGAAGGAAAATGAACAGTAGAATGTCCAAGTTTATTAAAGTGGAGAAGCTCTTCTTTGCTTCATTTTATTCCTAACACAAACATTATCATAAAGAGTAATTATATTTAAAAAAATAAAGGTGCTCAAGGGTGCCTAGGTTTTAAAGGAACTGGACGAGATGGACTTGGAGGGCTCCAGAGGAAATGGAGTATATTGCAGAGCAAAACACTCCAAACTGGCCTGAACCTGCCTGACAGAATACTATATGACTGTGTTTAACAGGTAGTTTGGAGTTGCAGTTATCCATATACGTACTCCCCAGTAAGGGCTCCTAGGCTCTGCTATCCCACTGTGATTTTGAGATATGAGGTCTTAAGGGGAGTTGGATCAAGTAGTGTCTCACAAGATCATCTGCTCTGGGCTTTTTTTTTCTCTTGGTTATAATTTTTCTTATCCTTTTTCGATTCTGAGCCTTCCTATTTATTTGTTATAGGGATAACCATCTGTGTTAGAGCTAGAATGAAGGATCATTGTACATGTTACATTTGTATTTGATGGAATCCTTCTTGCTAGATAAAAATACAGTATGTAGTTGTACACAGTATCAGACTAAAAATACAGAAATTTGTTTTCATTCTGTTTTGGAATTATGTAATGAGTTTTATGATGAGCTTCATATTCCTGAATATTTATGGCTGCACTCTCCTGAGTGGGAAGGACTTCAGTATCCTCTAAACTTATAATTTCTTTTATTTCCAAATTTCTTAGAAATGAATGGTTTCCTTCATGCTAGCCAGAATTCTCCAGGAATCTATGATGAGAACATCCAAAGCTGCCTGAATCATTGGGCCATTCAGTTCCCACAAACTAGTATTTTCAAAGCATATTCTCCTTTTGGACTTCTCAACATTTTCTTTTAAAATTCAGCATCTCACAACCACAATTAGGACTCTCAAAAACCAACAATATCAGAAATCAGTGGTATTTTTTTGAAAATTTTTCCCCAAGCCATGGGTCATGACATTTCCCTTTGCAAAGCCTTTCTGTCTTATTGGTCCTCCTCTTGTTTCAAAGCTGAACGTTCAGGAAAATGTGTCTATTTTGCATTTGCAAGGTATCTTCAAATCAACTGTTGCCTGTAGTAACTTGCAACTTAAAAATGCAGACTCAAGCCTGTTAAAGAGAGAAATGCGGAGAATGCAAATCAGGTCAGAATCATACTGACAAAATGATAACAGTCAGAAAGCACTTGTAAGGTTGTGCAAAAGGTCCACACCTTGAAGCTGAATTTTGAATACTTGCCCTTTAAATTCTATTATAAGTTTAAGGCAAACCTCCAGGTTTCTTAACATTCAGTTTTGACAAGTGAATAAATTACTAAGAGAATATAATTCATTGGTTTAACAGAAAGGGAGAATAAGTTAGCATGTAAAGACACTAGTAAATGATACATTATAGACATCATCATTGTGGTGCTACACATGAAATTGTCCTGGGGTGTAAGATTATTTATATGTTTTTACTTAGTACAGAAACAAGGACACAACTTCATTCGTTAAAAAGAAATAAATAAGTAATAATAATAAACTAATGTAGTGCACATACCACATACCCATATGGTATATATGCTGCACAGGGAAAAGGAGCAAATAATTGCATTTTAAAACCAGTGTTGCTAGAATCTCTACTTTGTCTAAAGGTCTCCTTGTTACTTGTGCTTAAAGGGGTTTTTTTGTTTCAAAATTCTAGGGTTCCATTATTAGAAAAAAGGATTTGCAACCCTATGCAAAATTTTGTGCTTTGCTATTTAACAAGGTTTACATACCTGGGGTCATTCCATCTTCCTGGATTCTCTCTAATGATCAAACTCTCAGGATACACTCGGGTGTAACAACCAGTACATAACAACCAGTTGATAGCACTACCTATTAATATCAGAGTGCTTCATAAATTAGATTTTGTAATCTGTTTGCTTTTACATTTTTATGTCCTTGGCATCTAATGCACCATAATATTAGTTTTTAATCTGGATAACATAAACTGCAAATGCTCAGATGTTCCTGATCACCTGGATGATGAGAAAATAGAAACACTCATTCAAACTTCTGGAGATGAAATTGCAAGAGCTGCAAACTTCTGAGAAGCTCTGGCACAGTCTGTGGATGTGTTTTGGTAGTGCAGACCACTGTGCATCCCCACAGAGGGATGTTCCCTCTGCAGGTGGTCAGCTCAGGAAAGGTTGTGTAGTGTTGCAGAAACCCAGACACCCATTCCCAGAACAGAGAGTTTCTTGTGTTACTTGTACATGCCTATGCCTAGTGCAATAAATTTACAGTGTGCAAATAGCTTCTCCTGAGAGAGCTAGATTTGGGGGGCTATGCAAAATTTTTCCTTAATAAGGGTGTTTGTTGTTAATTGAAATAACAAAAATGCTCCAAATCTTTAACGAGTTGCTTCTTTTCATGTTCGTTTTTGGAATTACAATAAATATTTGGGGTTCCAGATTGCTTTTGCCCACCATTTTCCCCTATTGTTGCCCATCATACAGCTGACTATACGTGAAAACTTACCAAGAGACCAAACAAAGAACTATAAATCTTTCTAGCTCATGGTAATCTCATGCATTCCTGGCTCCCAGCTGATCTATCAAGAGGTCATTTGGTTAAAAGCCAACTTGCCAGACCTCCTTCTCTTGTCACTGTTTTAATTTCCTCTTTTGCTTACTTTATTCTCAGTACTGGTACATTTTAAAAGAAATAGCATTTGCATCTTTACAAGGAATGCCATTGTAAATAAGACATTCTTGGGCAACAACAGAAAAGACCCTCTGTCTCTGAGGATGTGCCTTGACAACTTGGTTTTAGTGCTTGGGAACACATACCACTTTGTTCTGTTCTGTACAAGCAGATAGTTTCAGCCTACCATTTAATACTACCCCAAGGAAAAGAAAAAAAAAGAAAAAAAAAAGGGCAAAGGGAACACAAATCATTGGCTACTTATCCCAAGCCTGGATACTTACTGTAGACTGCAGTCTTCTCCCTGTCTGATGGCAGAAGTATTTTAAACACACACGCAATATCTTCTCTTGCAGATTTGTGTATAGTCTGACACACAGAAAATCAGACACAGGATGGGGGGCAGCAGTCTTCCAACATTGCAAAGGACAAACTTCTTGCCTAGCTGGTTTTCTTTTAGCTTTTATAAGTGAGAAGCACATCTTGGCCATGATTGATCTAACAGTCTGGTTTTGGCTTTCTAGTTCTTGGTCTCTTTCCCAAGCTGGCTGTTGACAGACTATGGAGTATTACACATGGGTTTTAATCTTCAGGAAACATAAAGCATATGTAACTGGCTCCAAATCACCAGCTCTCCCATACCACAGAAAAGGAAAATGGGGTTTAGGGAAAGGGCTAGAGTACAGAGGGGTGGGAGTAGCAGAGGCTTACAGAGTATTCCATATAACCCAGCCACTGTCATGATCCCACTGAGACTGAGACAATTAAAATTACTTGACCAATGTTTCAGCTATTTGAAGCTAGGCCAGAAGCTGCTTGGTCTCTACAAATATAAGAGAGATATCAAAAACGCAGCATCGTGGTGTCTCTTCCTCTCCTCAACTGTGAGTATTTCCATTTACACTCAGCTGGTGCATTTTCAATCCAATATCATATTTCATTCTTACCTGAGATGCAGTTGGAAATCAAACCAGTCCTTCAGGCAGAAAAAAGGGAAAACTTTTCTGCAGATGATGTCACTTCTTTCTCTCTTCTCCCAGCATTTGTTGCTGTTATTCTTTGTGGTGAAGGAAAAAAGCCCAAAAAACTCATTTGATTTGCTGCCAGTCAGAGGATGGCAATGCTCTAATTTGCTCACATTCAACCCCAAATTCGGGTCATGTGAGTTGAACCCTGTCCCAGATTCTGCAGCTCAGGACTTTTCTGGACTACAACTCTCTCCAGCCAACAGTGCCACAGGCCAGTCCAGCAAAGACCACTGTCGCCTCCTTTGACAAGCTCACAAAACAGGGACTCTTTAGCAAGTTACTTAGGAATTTCCCTGTGTCTAGGCCAGCCTTTGACAGAAGAATTGCCTGTGGATATTTGCATCGGTCACAACACATTCCACAATATAATCCAGCAATTGGCCCAGACTTTCTGTAATTAGACCAGAGTAATCCTTGCTCCCACAAAATCCATATCATTTCTCCTTCAGCAATTCAACAGGTGAGGAACAACCTCATTGATCGAGTTATGCCTGTATCCTGCTGTTATTTGATGGCTTGGGGAGTGGGGGGGGAGGAAGGGGGGGACTGTCCATAGTTTATAGGGGCATTCCTGGAAGAAGAATCCAGGAAAGAAGAGATTTGTGGGAGTGTCAGAGCACTGTCAGATCAACCACATGAAGGATAGGATTTCGTACCTCCAGCCAGCAAACACATCCTAAGACTTTTTCACCCTTATATCTTTATATTATAGTATTATCGCTCTTTATAGTTTAATAAGTTTCCCCATTGTTGTGACATATGACAGCAGTACCTGTGTTGGTGGATGAAGCAAAGTGGGAACAATGCCTTGTTTTCTGTAACAAATACCTGTCAATTCCAGATTGACAATTTCTACTTGAGATAATTTACTAAAGGAAAGGTAAAACACCCTCTCATGGGGTATTATGAAAAGAAATAACGAAACATTTGATATATGCTTTTACAAATGGAACAAAACCTAAAGCTTTATATTAACAGCATAAAAGAATATAATAAAATGAAAAAAAATGTACATGTGACCTGATTGACAGTTGCTACCAAAAATAAGTTTTATATCTATGCATATATTCTTATCTATCAAACAAATGTATTCATCTGGAATCTGGGTGAAAATCTTTCTCTTTCTTTTCTGGACTGACCTAGAAGAGCCACAAACCACTCCAAAAGCCATGATCTGTGGGTGATGAAAGTGGCTTTGGCCTGCAGGACCAAGCTCTTACTGATTCACTCACTCATTGAACACAAGGCCCGACATGTGGTTTCTATCAGTGCAGCCACTATGTTTATAGCATTTACCAGAGATGAGCAAAAGCCCTCATGGAAAGGGCTGGGTATGCTTCGGGAAGGGATTACTTTAGCAGTACCCTCCTTTTTTTCACTGCTTTTGGCGATTTGGTGATGAAGTTTGGCTTTCCTAGGGTGCTGACCACCCCTGGCTGGACCCAAACAGGGCCAAAACATTACACGTCTTCCTCCAACCACCCTGTACTGTCTTGGGCAGTAGCATGCGGAGGGGGCTCTGAAGGAGACAACGGTTCCCTTTCCCTGCTGCCCTATGCGCTCTGGCACAGCGTGAAGCGCGGCAGCCCCGGAGCCCACAGGAGCGCGCTGAGGCTAATGGACACAATAACGAGAGACCACATTTGCTGGAATATGGGCAGACAGACGGTGTGCTTCAACAACGTCTTCTCTTAAACACATCACTTCCCTATTTCCTACCTTCGGCAACTTAGAAAATGGGACTTCATTAATGTTATTCTAGACAAAGAGCGGCAGAGAAATGTAACATTAAAAAAAGCCTATATTTTTAAATTGAGAGAGACCAATTACAAAAGCTATAAACACTTTAATCATTTCTCTGAACATGTGGAAATACATACATTGGGAACCTTTTTCATAGGAAATGCTGAAATCCTTTTCTTAATGGCACATTTTCTTAATGGCTTTACAGTTTCTCAGTTCATTTCAACGGCTGTTATTTGTTATGTGGACATAAGTTTAGATTATGGTTCAGAATGCTGAGAGATGTTTGAAAGAATTATCTTGTGGATGGTGGCAGCTACTTTTGCGTTGCCTTCTGTTCTTGCTTTGAAATATATGGGGGTGGAATGCCTGTGTGTTAAATACTCCTCATAAAAATGTGGGGCGAAATCCTGTCCCCAGTCAAATCAAGAACATATTTGGTATTTCTTCAACTTCCAGATTTTATCCAGGTATTTTACTTTATTAAGTGCTAAAATAAAGTTTATTAAAAAGTATGTATCTATTATTTGCAAGTAGTTATTTTTACCTTATGCTATGAATCTTTGATCTTTGGGGGCATAACAATGGTATGTGCAAGATTGAAAGAAAAAATAAAGAACAAAAATGTGTTGTATAAAAAAAGTCATGACAGGGGCATTGTAGATGATGAAGTCAGAAAATTAGAAAACATTGATAATTTCTGGAAACAGAATACTCTTTCTAAAAGATTAAATGTGGGCTACATGAGTGTCTTAGAATAATGTGGAGATCTTGGATGAAATCCCAGCCCTGTTTAATACAATGCGAATTTTTCTTTTCACTGTAACAAAATCAAGTTTTCACTTGCCCCTCACTTTAAAAGCATGTGGAGGCACACAGGAATTTCTCCTTTGGAAACAAATCTTGTCCAGTTTAGACATTTGCACTCCTTTCCTGTCCTGCACTCTGCTCCATGTCTTCCAGAGCTCCAAGCCTGAGTTCCTTCACTACTCAAGTATCTCACAGAAGGGAATTCTCCCCCTAAGTCAGAGACTGTACTTACTCCCCAAATGCCTAATTAATACAAATTGCATTGAATAACTATCAATCCCCCTCTACCTTTGGTAACAAGCCCATTCCAGTGACTCTGAGCACTTATACAGACTTGGCAAAACCTGAATGAAATTTTTGGGAGGTCCAGAAATAAACCCATGTTAAAATCTTCTTGCCCATATTTAAGTCTTGATGGAAACAGTAGAGTATTTAAGGGTCTTTGGGAAGGAAAAATGTAAAAAATTAAATAATAATGGCACATTTGATGCTTAAATCAGTCAATGTCTGGATTTGCCCTTACTTCAAAGCAAGTAGGGATTGCTAACACAATGCCACACAGTGCTTATGTGAAGTGAGAATTGCAGCTTCCTTGGAAGTCTCTGAGCTCAGGTGGGTATCAGCCTTCACCATCCTCTGTTCTGGTTTTCATTTCACTGAAGGGAGAAGGGATGTGATTGCCTGCGAATCCTAAATGTTTGTAATTCTCAGCACTTTAAACATAACCTCTAAGACATTACTCCTCTGTTACAGATATTTTGCTTCTGTTTGTTGATGTAAAGGAATATTCTGGGTCATTGATCTGATCTCTTCTCTCACAAATCCAGATGTTGCACTAACACCTCTTCGAAATGACAAGGCAGATTTGACGTGACCTGTGGGATACTCCCTCTGAGGCATCACCACTTGGTCCAAACCACAATCAGTGGAGTTTGGCTGATGTGGACACAAATCAGTGAAAAGCTTTTATTTTTCGCCCCTCACTACTGTGTCCAATTTCACAAACAAGTAAGAGCTTTTTTTGCTGAAACACTAAAATCTGTAACTTTAATATTTTCCCCCACCACCACACACACACTGGAAGTGCACCTGGCATTTGGAAGACAGCTACAGACCCCTCCATATTACATAATATTGTGGAAGACTATATCCCATTGCTTTTTTTGTTTTGATCAAAGTCTCACATTACGTATTCTACTTGAAGAATACAGTCTTTGCAGGACTTACTCTAAGCAGAGGTAGATGAAAATTGCCTCCCCATCTGCATCATGGATTGTTGCTTGCCACATGCCCAGTCGTCTTAATTACAGTGTTGACAGGGCAAACATTACCCAAAAATTTTAGGATAATTCATATAATTTGTGCAATTAATCTGTGGTTTGCACATTGCACAAAAGTGTTGGAATGGTCTCACTTATTGGAGGATAGCGGATAAATTCCCCAAAGGTCAGCCTCTAAAGAACATATTCAAACAATGACGTTGTTCTTTGTTTGTGGGGGTGAAGACTGAGCCTGGAAACCAGATGTCCGCCATGCTTTACACTCAGAGAAAGAGAAGGCGTGCGCACGCGCATGTGTGTGTGTGTGAGCATGTATGTGTGTGTGGGGCAGAGAGAGGGAGAGAGAAAACCTTGGAAAGGAAGAAATCTTCCTGTCTTTTAACAAAAAAAATATTTTGAGGGTGTGCCTCACATTGAATAAAGCACACTTAAAATATGCTGCATTTGCCTTCCTCATTTAACACAAATGATTCCTATATTTTAATCCCAACCTGTATGGGAGGATATTTCAATGACTTTGCTAAACTATTAGAAACAGGCTGGGAGCTCTGCAATATTTCACGTCGTATTTTTCCCCAATAAATTTGAAGTTGGATTGCACATTGCAGCTGTGGGTTGCACATCTCAACAATTATAACTAGTGCAATATGAACTACTTGAAAACAATGTATAAATGGTGTCTGAAGAGCCAAGAGCTACCTCTTAGGCATTCAGACAGCTTGGGACTCCCTGTGAAAAGTTGTGACTGGAGCAGCATGCAGCTCATGGAGAAGTTATTTGATGGATATCACTTGGAGAGAGACGGGGATCCAGTAGATGTGGGATGGAGGAAGATTCTTATGTCATCCTGTGGAGCAGCAATACCAGTCATAGTTTGGTGCATAGAAGCCTGTGCAAGACAATTGACCATTAAATATTCATGTGAACCCTAATGCTCATGATCAGTCTGCATCTCAAAGCTGAGGAGAACACCTGGCATCTTCCAGGAAATGACCAGCATGACCACATCCACCAGATTCCACAAATTCATGCTTCCTACCTGAGGAATGATGAAAGCTGGAAGGAGCTTTATGCAAAAAAAGGAACGTGCTTCACTCAAACAGTAAGACTGAAGCAGTAATTGGACTGTCAGGAGGGCCTGTAGCCATGGGACTTCAGTGAACATCTAGAAATGCAGCGCACAGCTCAGAGACAATTTTACCAATACACAAGGGTAGAACACAGAGCTCCTCATATCCAAGAAATCTCCATAGCCATCAATAAGATTGGATAGCTTTATTGCTTTCATTAGCAAGTGTCAGATTTTTATGCCAGTTGAGGCACAGGTAAAGAAATGATTGGCTTGCTTAAAATATAGTGCTCATGTGATTAGCCTTTCCACCCACCCCAGCTCATGATGCCATATGTACTCACATGACTGTCTTATAGTACTGCTCAGACACCACAAAACCTGCAATTTATTTCTTCCCCCTAATGTCTCTAAAGGGCAGGGAAGTGCCATTACACCCATCTCACAAATAAGGAAAAAAAAACACTGAGAAGCTCAGCAGACAGAATCACCCCAGAAATACACCGAGGATGAAAGAGGGTGCTAGAATCCCTCCTAACAGACTGGCCAAGCCTATTTCTCCTTGACATCTGTGTGTGATTTGCTAATATTCCCAGAAGCACAGATGTTACAACAGCCTTCCCTCCCACCAGTTTGCAAGCATGCTGGTAGGCCCTTCCACTTTGAAGGTTTCAGGTCACGTTTAGCCTAAATCCATCTTTTTGCAATCAAACAGAGAAACACCTGTCAGTTTTGGGGAGCACACTTCAGCTTTAGGAGGTGAGGGACACTGAATATGGAGAGAAGAATAAAAGAACATCTGCTGGTGCTCGCCCCAGGGCAGGAGATCAGAGATCACCCTTTTTCAAAGGTGGTCATACTGTCCAGGAACATAAAACAAAAGACAAACTGTGATTGATAAGTAGATTCTATCACTCCATAGAACCCTAACAACAGAGAAAATATTTATTTATATTTTTCTATATCCCTTTACATATTGCTTCTTTCCTCTCTCAGCCCCTGTCTTTTGATTTCAGCTTGCTTATTATTCTTTTTCGTTATTGTATTCCTTACACTTTGGATTCCGGTTTATGTTCAAATTCTTGTTTTACTAGAAATGCAACATCCCAGTGGAATTAAAACCCAAAGTGGATTTAGAGTACTGCTTAATTTGAGCTCCAGTGTCCCAGATGTTGGTTAGGTGCTGTGAACACTGTAAAATCTAATAATATTTTTCCCCTAAAAAAGATCCATTAATATAACGCTAGGAATGAGATGTGCTTAGAGCCAATGGAAGCCAAAAGAAATCTGAGTAAATGTTGCCAAAGTGCTTTTTCTCCCCTCAATTCCAACCCTCTCCCTGGGCTTTAGGTACTGAAGCATGTGTGGAAGGGCCCTGTAAGACTAGGAAATGCTATACAGTTGTGATTTCACAGAACAAAACAAGTAGTCTTACCTCCTCTAATATTTAATCCAGATTTGTAGTTTCCCAGTGTGCCGCTGTAAAATCACCCAGTGTGGCGGGGTCCTTTGATAGCACAGGAGTGCCAAGTCTCAAGGTGGCTGAGCTGAGGGTTATGTTTCAATTTGGCAGTGGAACACCGTTTCCATAGACAAATTAACATTGTTTCATTTCATTTTGACACCATAATGTCTTTTCCATAGACCTGCACTGACATTGTCGTGAAATCATTGCATCCCAATCAAGTGAATGGGAAATTAGCACCGTGACACAAAACATACTGAGAAAGTAACCACAGCTTAGTTTATTTGTCAAACTGAAATACCTCAGCCACCTTCAAATGCATTTTCTGAAGCACCAGAAGACCCAAGTGCAGGATTCAACACAAATAAATCATAGACTGTTAAATATGTTCCTTTCATTCAAAATTTAGGAAAGGTGCTACAAATGAATGGTCCTTACTGCTGGCTCTGCATGTTAGGGCTCATGCCCTTCCTCTCTCCCTCTCTTCCTCCCTCTCTCAGTATTTCTCTTTGGTGCTTGCATCTGAGCTGAGGGTTTGTAGCTCCAAGGAATCAGTGCAATCCATGTGCCCCTCAGCTGCACAGTGTGCTCAGTACAGCGGGTGCTGGGAAACTGCTGTTAGCATTTTGATGGGACTTGAAATGGACATTATCTTGGGATTTCCATGGCTTGAGCTTGAGGACTTTGGTAATAATGCTACCATTGAGAGCTAAATTTGAAACCACAAAAATCTCTGTTTATAGGAGAAACATCCTGTTTATTTTAACATAGAAAACAAGCAGGAAAGAAGAAAAAAAAAAAGCAGTAGCCCAAATCACAGATTTCTCGAACTTTTTGCTTTCAGACACATCTAACAATAGAAATCACATCCATCTTCTGGTCTAAGTATATAAAAGGGGTCACATATCCAATATTTCTGTATGCCAATGGTATGCTAAGTGCTAGAATACCAACCTACATAACAATTTTGCTTTCTCTTCATCCTGTTCATACATATACACAAATATTAAAATAAGTCAAGGTTGCACAGCAAGCACTCAAAAATGTCCAAATCTGCCTCTCTCACATATAACATATACTATTATTCCAATTTTGATATCTGTTACCTTTTTCTTTTGTGCCAGTCCACAGCAGACTTTTCCCAACTCACAGAATCTGCTCTCTCCTCATCTCCCCTCCCAAGCCCTTCCCAGTGTGCCATTGCTTCCCCCATCTCTGCCTTGCACAACCCATCCATCCCATCTGATGGAGGAAACATCTCTACTGCCCTGGGCTCTGTTTCTGTGATATTATCAGGTGTGAGAACTGGGTGTCAAAGAATGGGTTTTATTTTGCCACAATCATATATTTGGGGCTTTTGGAACCTAAAATATCTGCACCACTTCCCAAACTCTGAGATTATAATCCTGTCAGCAGGACTTTGGTTCAATAAGGGGAAGCTTTCAGATAAGGGGAAGGCAGTACTTCTAAAAGTGGTGGTAATCTACATCTTGTGTATCAGCTCATACCTTGTGCTCTCTTTTGAGCTGATGGGACCATAAACATCAGCATTTGACACTCATTCACCCTGTCCATGGACCCCTGCCAACATGGTACCCCTGAACATAGTTCAGCCAAGCTGATGCTTGAGTGGGATTGTGCCATAATCCTCTCCCTGCAGCCTGGCCCCAGGCACTTTTGCTTGCTCGTACTTGTGGAAAGGAAAGGAAGAAGGATAAAATGCAGGCAAAAGGTTAAAAAAAATTAATTTCCACATTTCAACAACAAAGCAATTTTGTTTCACTCCTACCACCTCAATCTACTCCATTTTGCATATGTAGGAAGTGAATTAGATTGAGCCAAATTCACTCTTTTGAAAATCATCTAAGCACTGCCTTTCAATTTTCAGTGTCTTTTCCTCTTTGATGTGTTCATATAGTTTCCACTTACACTAGGCAAGAATCTCAGATATTCATGAAGAAGCAGCTGGGCCAACTCGCCTGTCACTTCACTCTCTTTCACGCTGCCCTGACAGCATGAAGCAGATGAACTCTAGTGGGTATCACCCTCCGGAATATTTCTCTTGCCTGATGGGAACCCTCTGTTGTCATCAGGCTGTTGGCCAAAGCACTGACTTGGGAGGTGTTTGCCTCTTCCCAGCTGGCATCAAATTACTGTAACAGCCTCTCGGGTCTTCTAGAATAAGTAGGAGTTCAGGATTAAACTCCCACCCCGTTCGGAAAGGCTGTATCCAGAACTGCATTTCTCTTATTCATCCCACTCCTAGGGTGAGAGCTCAGATGAAGCCAGGCCATGTCACGCTGTGGAGATTCATCCATCCCAAATGCCAGCCCTAGGCTCACGGTGCTGCTTGGGCGTCTGGGAGCACCTATCTGAGCAGACCCATACTCAAAAAAGGGAACATGTTCCTCTCACTCCAAGCAGAAAGTCCTTGAAAGGCAACCTCTGACCTTCTGGAACTGTACTTGCACTCTCAATTGCTTTTGCAGACAGAAACATGGTCTGTACTGGTCTGTGGACCATTTTACCCCCTATGGTCTTTTTATGCAGTTCTAAGTGGCCAGAATAGGTGGACAGATCTTGCAGCCAGACCTTGCCCTGACAGCTGTATGCCAGTTTGTTCAAAGTATTAGGTGGTGGGAGAGCAATTAGGGCTCTAACTATATTTTCCAGTTACTTCATTCCTTTACCTTACCAGAATTGCTCTTAGTTATACTATATTCTAATTCTTTTGCATGGAGAATAAACCACAAAAATCCAATCTGGCATTTGTGATTGTTTTGAATTGCCTTTCCAGCATTTTTTAGTCTCAAGTTTATGCTTATTCAAATTTTAGTTAGTCTGTTTATCAAAATCCTATGTGGAAAATATGCTAATTGGCAGAGAAGCCCTTTTTTCAGTGTCAGCTTGCTCGCACTGGATTCCTTACAAATGGAGCTGTAGTTTATTTTACAGGATACCTTCCAGCCCACAGCTTCCTCAGGTATCTGACGCAAACCAAGATGCTCACCCAGCTGACAGCCTCCTGGGCTTGAGCTGATTCTTGGGGTGAAACCACACTGTGATAAGTGCACTGAAAAGATTACTAAGGAGGAAGGTCCTCAGAACAAGGCTGTAAGTTGTCACATTGCTTTTGTTTTAAAAAGCTAACAGAAAGTTGCCACATTGATATAACTCTTCGAAAATTGGCATGTGTCTGTTCTTCAGGACCTGTGCTATTATTGTGTTGTTTGGCTGGTAGTCTGCCTGTGGAGGTAAAGAGAAAGGGAAACAGAGAATAGAAAAAAAAAACCAACCCTAACTTACGAATCATTTCAAGGCCTGAGATGTGGACAGGTTTGCCGAGAGATATCTTGGAACTGTACAAGGTAAACATGGTCTAAATCACCTGCTTTGGGAAGATAAGTACCACGAGTTCTCTAAGCTAAATGTACACTGCTGAAATTTGATTGAAAACTTTGCGATGTGAAGACTGAAAATCACAAGAAGGAGGGAGGCAGCGTTTAATCTCCTGTTGGATGACAATTCAAGATAGACTGATAGAGATACCTGCTGCCTGATAAACCAGTCAATATTGTAGATGGTAGATACTTGCAGAAAACAGACACTGCAAAGGGGGAAAGAAATTCTCTGTGTTTTTATATTTTCATCCTGTTCTCAGCTCCCTACTAAGCAGGATGAGACTTGTATTTTCCTCTGTTAAGTTACTGCACTTCAAATGCTGTGAGCACCCCAATTTCCTTTCAAGGGCATGTTGTTTATGGAGAGTAATGTGTACAAAATGTATGCATGAAATCAAGGGAATTCTAAATGCCTGGAAAACACAGCATGATAGAAACCAAAGGTGACAGATCCAGCCACGATTCTGTACTAATTTTTTATCTTGTCTATTACAGAAGAATTATTTGCCCACTAACCTGCTACAAACTGAGTGGTGGTTTTTAGTATAAGCAGTGGGTCTTTCAAAAAAGTTTACCTGGGTGTGAGACCAGAAAGGAAAACACATGAAGTTTTAAAAAGCATGGAGAAATCGTAGACAAGCAGAAAACACTATTTACACTTCTCTTTGAAAGGACTTGAAGTCATTGCATACATATTCTCACCACAACACTTCAGACTTTGTGTGCACCTATCCTTTGCATTATGTTTATTACGAGAGCTAAGACAGCAGGCTTTCTAACAGCACTCTGCTGCTGCTGTCTTACTATGATTTTCCTATCTTTTAATTAAAAGTATATTTCACAGCCAAGCCAAATGTTTCATAATAACAAGAAGGAAATGCAGAGAAACAGCAAGGAAAAACTTTTGACCTGCTGTGGACTGAACATACTTCTTCTTGCCATGCAACGAGACTAAATCATCGCATGTGTCGCTGATGGACATTCATCATTATTTCTTCCCAAACTGAAGGCATATTTCATTTTTCTGAAGCCTGGATTTTCTCCAAGTTTTGCAGGGAAATGTTGCTGCCATTGGAGCTTGTTGCTGTGTGTCACCACCTGCTGGCAAACATCAGTTGAGGGTTTCTGTCTTGATTGCACAGCTAAAACAGGGTAGACAAGGGCTTTTATCTTCCTTGATAGAAACAGATAGGTGGTCACAAACAGAACATATGTTATTTAAACAGACTTTTGGTCTTGAATGCATATATTCAGACCAAACCTGTTTGTATAACATGCAATCTGGACCCTGCAAACCATTACTCAGGTAACTAGCTCTTAATACAGGAAAAAAGATGCAATTGCATAGAAAAGGTTACCAGTATGGGAAAATGTTCACAGACAAACCTGAGGAGAAAAATGAAAAACTAAAAAAATTAATATACATGGTAAATGCTGCTGCAATATTTAATTAAAAATAACATAGAGTGAAAACTTATCTTCTAGAGATAGTCTCAGGTTTAAATTTCTTGATCTATCCTATTTATTTTATAGGTTTAATGATTGTAGTTTGGGCTTTTCTCTTTTTTTTCTCACCACAGATGTTTTTAAGAAATCAGACCTTTGAATATGAAAATATAGTTTTAAGCATATAATATTTATTCTATCCACTTTAATAGGTAAATGTGTGTTGCAGTGTGGGCTCTAATGCTGATAATTCATATCATTTATCTGATAGATCAGGAGCCATTACGGCCTGTTGTGTAAATTCATATTTTGGCACTCTTTAAAAAGTGGATTATTATTGACCCAATAGACCGTAACAGCTCCAAAGAAGCCATTACTGTCTATTGTGTAAGTCCTTCATGGCGCATGTTTTATTGACCCTTTGGAGCCATCATGGTCTGTCTTGTCAATCTGGATGCCATAGGAGCGTATTAAGGCTGCCTGCGTAATATCCATCCAGCGTAGTAGTCGCATTATTGATGCATGCCCCTACAAAATTACATTTTGAGCCATGTTGGCCAGCTGGCTTTTTCCTCAGGTTCCAAAACACCTATTGTTCTGGTTCACATCCTGAACTAGAGACAAGGGCTACAAAAATCGTCTGAACGTAATGAAGACATCACTCTTTCTTCCTTTAAAAAAAAAAAAAAAGTGATCATCAGGCTCTTGCTCACCAGGAAGAAAAGAGAAATGTCTGTGGGTTGTCAGATCACCCCAGTTCTTCTCCCACGATACCTTCTCCTCTCCTATGTGTATAGGACAGCACTGTGAAAAGGAAATGTCCTTTCCTCCCTTAATAGTCCACAAAAGCCGGACAGCAGAGTGGCCTTTCCCGTGCAGGGGGAAGACAAGCAGGGTTTGCCCTTTGCAAAAAGATGATCACCCTGCACAAGGAGCGAGCAGGCTTGCACACAGCCCTGGGCAAAAGGCTTCATATGCACCATGTGCACTGAGGGGCCTGGATCTGAGGGCTTTAATGAGAAACAGAAGGGACAAAAACGAGACCCCAGTAGAAAACCTGTCCTCAGGAAGTGCCTACCACTGCTTCCAGGTTGGAAATAACTCCCTGGCCAACTCTGCAAAAAAAGCTCCTGCAAATCCTTCCTACTTGGCTGACCCCTCCATTAGGGAGCAGACAACTCCACCCTGAGCATTGCTCTGCCCAGCACACACCTGTCAAGGCAAACACAGCTCACTGTCAGGAGCCTGTTACCTGCAGGCTGTCTCACTCCTTTTCTTCCAAACAAAAACCACACAACCTGAGCCACCTCCAAAGCAATGTCTTCCTGGGGCCAGATCAAATTCAGCTGAACAGCCAGTGGGGTTAAGTTCAACCTGCAGCTGCCTAAATGCTTGAATTATTCCCATGCCTGGCATAATAAAGATCTAGTGTTGGCAGTACTTGCTTGTCTTATACATTCATAAATATTTATCCAAATATTAATGAGCAGAAAAACAATTTATTTCTTTTTTTCCTAATTGTAACATCAATTCTAATATATTTTGTTACTTAGTCACCTCACAAGTATATTGATTTTCTTATCCACCAATAGGTATCTAAATGTTTTACAAGTGCATGCCACGATCCTGAAATGAGAACTGTGTTTGGAACTCATAGCAGGACTGGTACTTTCAGATTTATTTGGGGTTTTTTCCTAGCACAGTGGGAGCTATGCAATAAAAACTCAGCATAGAGGATGGGTAGTGGTTTCATGCAATGTACGTCTCTAAAGGCTTCTTCAGGCAGTACACAAATGCAATGTACACGTGCAAAATGCACATAGTGCTGCAGAAGAGTGTTTGCTCCTACCACTCTTCTACACGCATTTTTTTCCTTTCACGCCAACACACACCTACCCCACCCTTGTGCATAATATTGACATAATTTACAATTTCTGGTTGCAAGTGTAGGTATCTAATTTCCAAGACGGAATTCAAGAACTTTACCTGTAATTTGGTTTCCAATTCAGCAGCCTGCTAAAGCACACGGCTGGCTGAGTGCAATCAGAGAGTCCCAGCAAAGCCAGCTACCTGCTTAGCCACCTTGCTAAACTGAGGCCTTGCTTTTGATAGATCTCAACAACTTTTCATCACCCACCTAGATAATGAAAGATGCAGGTAATCTGACCTTGCATAGTAACTGAAAACTTTTTCAGTGATATTACTTATGACAGCTGTATATTTCCTCAGAGGGGAAGATAAAGTCTTTGGTCTCAGCAATTCACTGAAAGAACACTTTATTAGTCCAGCATTTCCTTGTGTGTGGCTGGAAATTTTATCAGGTGCTCACCAACACCCTACTGTGCATTGATGCAGAGAACCACAGTAAATAACTTCTGGTGCTGATGAGAGTTAGTCATGAAACTCTATTCTTTCTGCATAGGTACCCATAAGCTTTCTAGGTGGCATGTACAAAAGGTAGAGATTGTCTGACATTAATGGAATTGCATTTCTGATCCAGGAGGCTCATCTATTTCAGGCAGTTCAGAAATGACTCTCAGTGGCCTTCCAAAAGATAAAAATAAAAGTAAAAAGTGGAAAGTTTTGTGTGTCTTTTGTACGGATACATTTTGTCAATGCCTGTTATCCTGATAGTGGTTTATTTGTCATTATGGTGGCAAAGAGAATAAAAAGGTCTCCTGATGTAGCCAAAGTATGCAAAATCCTTTTGCCTTTTCCTTAATAAGATCAAGAAGAAGCTGGGTAGAGCTGGTATCAATAAAGTACATACACAGGATACAATGTTTAGCAAATAAACACATTTATTTTATAAATGGTAGCTTTACTTCTTTTCTAATTCACTTATTTTTAGAGATAGGAATTGATTTGTTCAGAGGGAAGAATAGCAGCTTCACCACCAGCTGCAGGGGAGTTACAACCAATACACACTGTTGTAATCACAGGCAAAATTTCAACCCAGTATTCTGGGTTAAGGGCTCCTTTACTTCTCCTTGCAGGTTTCTGAGACAAGGAACAATTTCTAATGCTGCCAAATGAAGCCCCCACAAAGAAAGGGCATGAGGATCCAGCAGAGCTCAAAGTCTATGAGAGAGCTAGGTCTTAGTTTAACTCAGGAATAAGGACTGCATCCTCTGGGCATATTATGTACATTTCTCCGGTCCCCGCATTAGCTACAGGCAAGGGAAACTAAACTAAGCAGCTTCATTTCAACCCTGAAAAAAAAAATTTGCACTCATATAATGTCCCTACAGTTCAGATCAGAAAAATGCATGAACACCTTCAGCAACCATTACCATGGGTTATAGTAGGAACTTCCAGGATCTGATTCAGTACATAGCCTTATATATGAAAAAAAAAATGGTTAGGGGTTTCATATTTCATACTTCTATTGTATGTTCCAACTCTGCTTACAAAACCATAGACAAGCAAACCTTTTCCTGGCTTTCTCAGGGCACACAGCTGATGAACTGCCTAAAACAGCAGGGCCACTGAGAAAAAATACAACCAGAATGTTCAGCATCAGGATCACCTCACTCATAAACTCCTGACAGACTGAATACACCAGGGCTGGAATTACTGGAAAGATGATGATTTACCTTCTTCCCAACTGCAGACAACTCTGAATCCTACCACAAAAGGCAAACAAAAAACCAAGAAAATATTTGATGACTTTGTGTTTTTCTATGACAACCAACGTTATTTATGACCCATTATGTAATGACATGAGCATTATACATTGAAAAGCTGTCTAGAAAGACGTTGTAAATAAACATTTCTGGTTTGCAAACAGGAAGCCAGAGATATTACTGTGGAAGCTGAGAGGATGGGGTTAGATTCTTGAAACGTGAGTGATTTGTTTTTTCCTTCCATCTCTTCCAAACTCATGGTGCAGTCATTGTTATTAGCTAATGCATGTCATTTTCTCTCCACTGTTATAGCTAAAATATAACTTGGAAATAAAATGAACAGCAATAGAGAGACAGACTAGATGGATTCAAGACAAGAAGGAAAAGCGGCAAAAAGCTAAAATAGGAGGTATAAAGTATCTGAGGCTACAGGGATTCAAACCAAGTGCTGGAAGAGTCTGATCTCCAAGAGTGACCCATTGGAGTGGCTTCAGTCAAGGCACAAAATCACTGAGAATAAATATTCTGATGAGGGAAGCATCTTCAAATTCCACACATTGTATATGCAGGTATCTGCCTTATGGGAGGTTTCTTCAGACACACGTATTCATCATGGCAGTTAGAAGGGTACAAAGAGAGGTGATACTTTATACTAGGCTAAGTATTTCTGGGAAAAAAACCCCAGGGATTAGGTCTCAAAAATCTTCTTTGAGGCTAAGCCAAGCAACAGGCTTCAAGCTAGGCATTGCCGACTCCTTTTCAGACCTGAAGAAGGGTCTGTACACCCCAAATCCTGTCAGGTTTTTGAGTTATGTTTCTCAGTCCAGTAACAACCTCTCCACAAACCCTGCTTGGCTCCTATCCTTGAGCCACTGCTACTACTACTACTGCACTACTAACTACCTGACCCTGGCTCGAGTGACTGAGCAAACCCCTGACAGCAGTAGGTTTTAGCTGGCCAAGCCACACTCTTTTCTCACTGCAGCCCCCTCAGGGGGTCACACTGCCAGCTCCTGCCCAGCCCTCCATGTCCAGTGAAGCATGGCCTGCCAGTCGACACAGGAGTTGGTGGAGGGCTCACCACCAGCTTCCACCAAAGCAGGATTAGGCCCTTTCTCCTTCTGACATATTTCAAAACATCCTTTTTTTTCTATGCTAACTTCTCATAATAGTTGTGCCATCCAGGCATCAAATAAACACTGGCTTTTTTTATCCTGGCATTGGTGTTATTGTGAAGGAAGTTTTGAGTCAAACAATACCACTGAATAAAATCTTTTCTCCTACTGATGTCATGTGACAATTTTTTTTTGCTTTAACCTGAATTTCTAACCCATTTTAAATCCGCCATTTTTTCACACATTAATGGGAAGAAATTTTGTTCTTCTTCTTCTTATTTCTCTCTCTTTTTCCCCCCTTCAGTAGATGAACTTTAAATGCAATAGTGTGCTCATCCTAAGTGACCCTGCCTGCTGGGAGTAATTGTCTAGAGGAGAATAGAAGAATATAAGAGCTTTTGTGCAAGGGAATAGAGAAGACAGACTTTATTATGATTCTGAATCGTAAGCCTGCTCTCTCTCTTTTTTCTTTCTCTCCCTTTCTTTTTTTTTTTTTTTGGGGGGGGGGAGGTTCTAACAGCTGTTTCCCATCACAACCGGTGTTTGAAAGACACAGCAAAATTGAGTGTATCAGTATCACAATTAGTTTCACAGGCGGCTAATAACTTACTTGCCAGCCATGCCTGATTTAATCAGGACAGTCCTGATTTATGGTTGTTTGTCCCAGTGTCCGATTTTCTCTGCCAGTTCCAACACAAGGAGATGCATGCAGCCTGCTCCTGCACTCCGTCAGGGCCACCAGTTCACTACAGTGGGCTCGCTGCACTGGAGGGGAAAAAGGAGGAGGCAGTCGAAATGAGAAGACTGGAGTCCTCTAACACAACCCAGGAAACATATTCTTCTTCCTATGATAAACAGAGCAGCTCACACTGGTGCAGGCATGCCAGGCTGACTTGTAGAGGCTTGTACATTTATCAAGGTATCTCACAGTGGCCTGCCACCCTCCTCTTCCCTTGTGACCTGGAGGAACCTCCTGGGTTAGGGTCAAGAGGTGATTTTAGCAGCACATTATCTCAAGCCTGCAAGGCCCTGAGCTGCTGCGAGTGAGTCTTCTGTCAATGGTGCCAAATTACGCGTGGCTCATTTTTGCAAAGTGATCTACTGCTGCTGCTCATTGGGGACAGAGCTGAGACCATCCAACTCATTTTTCTTAGGACTGCAAGCTGGTCTGGAGGAAGTCCCAGCAGCAAGAGCCCGGTTCATGCCTTTCTCACTCAGCAACTCTACTCCTCGGAGCTGAAAAAAATGTCGGTTTGTAGCACTTAAAAGATGAGATCTGAGGCAGATTTGACTGTGGCTACAAAAGGGTAGGAAAAAGAAAAGAAGAAAACAGGTTTGTAGGAGGCTTTTGGCTGGACTGGCTATCCCACTGTTCTTTCCACTCAAAGGAAATAGGCAAACCTTTTCCTTAAAGAATATGGAAAAGTAAGAAATGCTATGTTATAAACAGGCATCTGAAATAACCCCCACAGGACTCTTCAGGGTAGATTTCTCCACAGTCACCTGCAAATTGCTCCAGAGCTCTCCTTCACATCTCTCTGCAGCACTCTGCACTGGGATTGTTACAAGACCAGAGCAGTGGCTAAGCCTCCACCAAGCCATGCCCCCTGCCTACTGCTGTCTCACTTTCACCTTGGGCTCCCCAAAGTATGGCAAGGTAAAAGGTCTCTTTATATTCACTGTTTCTGTCTCATCTTTTGGCTTGGTTTGGTTTTGCCTATATTTCTGCAATGGAGAGAAGGCTGGGGCCCAAACCCATAGCTGTGGTTTCTAAATGCCACTATTGTAACATTAACCCTCAGGGATATCGATATAATCAGGAGAGCTGGAACACGTTCGTGTCAGAGGGAGTCTGTGCTCCGTGATTAAGAGTGTTTTCAACCTGCGAACAGAGGGTTTTTGCTTTAGTCTGAAAGACTGTCATGGAAAATCCCTTGTGTCACCTGTTTTAAAAGATGTGCGTTACACTCCTACAGTTAGCTCTGAAACGTGAAAGACAAGATGGGCCTTGTCATCACCTTCTTAAGTCAGGGATCCAGAAATCTCAGTCCCCTGGTTTGAAAGGGGAGGCACAAGCAGAAGCTTTGCACTTTCCATGTATGCTCTGGGGGATCACGCTGCAATGACACTGCTTACGACTGCCACACAGTCCTGGTCCTTGCCCTTAGGAGTTTATAGTTTGGGTAGAAAGACAACAATCTTACTGTTGTGGGGGGTTTTTTTATTATTATTTTCCTCTTTTAATACCTTATATATGGCATTTGGCAATGCATGACAGAGAACATACATCTTGGTTATCCAAAGCATAACAGCTAGCCAAGCTACAAGAAAGGGTACTGATTCGTTTCCTAGAAGACAAGACATGAACAGAGGCCACAGTACATGTTTTTCTCCAGCTGAAAAAGCTGAATCCACATTTGCAAGCCCCTGTCGCCCCAACGAGCAAGAATGGGGACATCTCAGTCGCAGACTTCACTTAATTTTAAATAGAGTCAAAATGCAAATTTGAATTCAGGTTTTGTCACTGAATAAAAGACGTCTTGCACAATGCCTTTTACAGGAGGTATTCACATTGCTTCACCTGGGTTTCCTAGCAGCTATTCCTAGCTGGCCGTCGCTTCAGTACAGAGACATGCTGATTTGCCCTACAGCAGGGACTATTCTCTCTATGAGGGCCATTATAGGAGACAAGATTTTCTCAAAGGCCTTTAGAGGGGACTCATGCTCTTCTTTGTTTCGATCTGAAGGGTACTTGAGGCAGGCTGGAAACCTTAACTGAGGCAGAAACCTCACTTTTAGGTTTGACACTACTCATCTTAGGTCCTAAAAGCAGAACCTGGGTCTAATGTATCCATACAAGCAGGTATACAAGCACATGGATTTGAGTGCTAACGTCTCCATCATCTTTGAGAAGGACACACCACTGTTTTCTCATCATAGGTGGCAGAAAGTGGGACTGGAGCTGCAGCGACTCCAGTAAGAAATCTAAACTTGGGATTCCTTCCTGCCGTTCTCTTTTCTCTCTCTGTTTACACAAAAGACAGACCACATTCAACAGTATCAGTGCAACCCAACCATGATACTCATTGAGCAGTTAACACACATGCAAATACAAAGAGAAAAAGAAAAAGTAGCAGTCTATCCATCTCACTTGGCATGTTTATATGTCCTTCTTAACCATAAAAAAGAAGCCTATTTACAAAATGGAGTGTCGGTAACATTGTGTAAAGGAACACTTATCTGAGAAACTTTGATCTCCTTCTGATGCACCATTACTCTGAGACTGAAGGGCTAATGGCTCTTTGGGTGGGAGAGAAAGTTTTTCAACAGGAAAAGAAGGAAGTTTATTGTGCTATCTAGTGGACATATTTAGAAAATCCTGCTCCTTGGAAATAAGATGTGGCTGTATCACCGGCAGCCTTATCCTGCATTGCACAGGCTGCTGAATGAGGAGGGAAAAAAACAAGACATTGAGGCCTCCTGTAATGTGATAGCGGGGAAGTTGTTACTCTAGGGCAGGCCTGCTATCTCACTCATTTAAGTAATGGACATATTAATGGAGCTGAGAGCTAAACCAGACGCAGGGCCCTGCCCATTGGAGCAAACGTTTTCCATTTACAGACTCTGGGACCATTTTACCATGCTGATTCACATATTTAGGTCCTACTTGGGTGAGTAATCATATTGGCTTTGAGAGCACAAGCAGAACACTGGCCTCAGCAAGAGGAGTGAAAACCACTGCCAGGAGAGTGATGGAGTTGGATCCTAAAACATCTACTTAGATATCACTAAAAATAATTTTTTTAAAAGGAATGAGGATTCCTGGGATGCAAAAAGCAGGTTGAAAAACATATATGAGACTCAAGTAGATTCAGTTTCAGCTAGGTCTGAAATCCCACAGGAAAAACATCATTCACCCTACTGCCTTTGCTAAAATAGCATAAAATCCTGTCCAAACCTTTTTTTCTTCCTAATTTCAAGTTTTCCAGGTCTCCCTTAAGACACTGAGCTTCACTTGATGCTTCACTGCAGTCAGAGATCTGGGTATTTCTAATCTTTCCTGCAAACACATTTTTCTAAAATGTTTGTTAAAACGCACTGTCAAATTGAAACTTAATAGCACAGACCTTCCTCGCAAACATAAATAGCACCTCCGGAGGCTCACACATCACTGCTCTTCGCTTGCATCTGTCCTGCTGCTCTCCATTTTATTTCTCCGCACTGCCGCTTGCACTTTTCAACTTCTTCTATCTGTCGCTGAGTCCTTCATTCAAAGACCACTGAAATCCTTGGGAGCCCATCCAATACCTGCCCCTGGCTTTGGGCCTCACCACAGCAATTCTGCCCTGCCAGCACTGAGCACTTCCTTCGAGGCACTGAACAAACCCATTAACTAATCTCGTTAAAAATGCTCCTTTGCTAGCCGGCCTTTAAACAGTGGCGTCTATTGTATAAACGTGTATTTCTCTTATAAACAGTCCTGGGGAGACAATACAGAGATAGGCTGGAGCTGCCTTTTGCCAGTTGCTTGGCCTGTTGAAACAATTAGCTTGAACGACAGACTTTAAAAGATGAGGGGTTTGTGCCCGCAAAAGAAAAGCAGCAGCTTCAAAAGAGTGTGATTTATTCAAAAGGGAGAAAAAAATAAAAGGAAGCAGAATAGTTAGGCTCATTGAGTTTCCATCCTGTAGTTTCCTTATTTTGCTAGGCTGTGAAAGACCGCGGCCAGGCTCTATAGAGAGGGCACATTTGAACCCAGATTTACTAATGACTGATACAGCAGTCACGAAAGTTCAATTTATGTCTTTCCTTTCCCCAAAAACTAAGGTGTTCATAAGCCACCGTATTTTTTGGTGGGAGACAAATAAGGCAGCTGTTATTGCAAGGTTTTTAAAATAGATAATACCCCGTTTGGAAACCAAGATGAAGTACCCTTCTATCCGGCATAGCCTTGAAACATTTACAGAAAGCCTTTTAATGGAGATTTAGTGCATGTATAATAATAACACAGAATTTGATACCCTCCAGGAAAAAACTGCCTGGTGCTCCCTTAACAACCACAATTACTGTACAACTTGTTATACCTAAAGTTAATAAACCAGAATTAAGGTTGTGAATAAACTTTATTAACCAGCAGGAACCTGTGTCTTCTCCCCCTTGTGACTGTCCCACAGGCACCAAAGACCCTACATTTGTCCTCTAGTTTACCTTTCCTGGGGCAGGTTTACCTTTCCAGCCCTGAAAGCTCTGGCAGTGACTGAGACTTACTGACCCTGAGGCAAAAAAACTCACCAGAACAAAGCAAAAAAAACCCCCACCAACAACAAAAAACCTCAAAACAAACAAATAAACAACATGAATAAAATTAAATAAAATATTACAAAACGAAAATAAAGAAAAAGAAAAAGAAAAAAAAAGGAAAGGAAAGGAAAGGAAAGGAAAGGAAAGGCAAGGAAAGGAAAGGAAAGGAAAGGAAAGGAAAGGAAAGGA
>VYZT01004130.1:208929-219425 GCA_013400735.1 Pomatostomus ruficeps | reverse complement strand
TGTCCCCGCCGCTCCCGCCCCTGCCCGCCCGGCCCGCGGAGCCTGAGAGGCGGCCGGGGGACACCGCCGCCGCCGGCCCTCGGCCGCCCCGCTCGGCACAGCCACACCCGGGCTCCCCAGATGCCCCGGGAGAGCAGCCCGCTTCTTCCTCTGGGAAGTTAAATGAGCGTGGGAGACAGAACTTGCCTTAAACTAACTCTGGGTGCAGCCGGGGAGACATCTGCCTTTACACTCCATGTTAGGCGGCTGCGGACCGGGCAGCCCGGGTGGAGATCTGTAGGAATGCCGCTCTTCCCTGTGTCAGCCGGCCGGGGAGAGGGGAGGGCTCTCCTTCCTCAGCCCTGGCTCTTCACAGCAGCCCCTTTTGGACCCAAGGTGCCAGAGGAAGGAGGCGAGCGCAGCCCACTCCAGCCTGTGCCCGCGCATTTCTGGGTCAGACATCCTCGCGGGGAGATGGCTTTATTGAGACAGAGTAGGTGGTGATGAGATATCGTGTGCTGGGCCAGCTGAATTACAATGCACGTGGTTTGGGCCTTTGTGAGTCTGTCCTCAATTATTTTTGCTTGTTTTGGTGCTTCCCCAAGTCTTTCAGATAGAGTGTTTTCACTCATGTTTTTGCTCTTCCAGGAACAGGCATGAGAATCCAAATTCCAGGCCTCTTCTGACAGCACATCCCTGTGCCAAAAAGGCCAAAGGAGTTGTAATTGCTGTCAGAAATGAGCTTTCAACAGGCCCCTGCAAGGAGAGACAGTGAAGAAAAAAACAATCCTTCTTTTCCTTGGCCCCCAAAATGCCTGTAAACTTTGACCTGCCGACAGAGAAAGGCCAGTGGTAGAAAGGGCGTGCTGTGGAGTCACGACCTCTGCTAATAGACCTCCTGCTTGTGAAGATGTTCAGTACTGCCACCTGCTCTCCCCAGAGGTATTAAACAAAGTATTAAAAAGTTTTGTAATGTACCAGCTCTCACAGGTAGAAAAAGGGAACTAAATGCTTCATGCTCCTCAGGATACTGAGGATATTAAATGTAAGGTATATAAACGTTTTGTGCATAATGGCAAATCTCCCAATTAGCCTTTCCCCCTACTAAACACCATAAGAAAGTCTGAGGTTACCAACCACAGATTTCTCTCACTATTTTACATGCTGTGGGATTTCCAAAATATCTTCATGACTTGAAAGTTATTACATATGTGCTGCAGAAGATCCATATCTTTCCAGAGAACTGGCCTGATGGAATCACAGGATGGTTTGGAAGGGACCTTACAGATCATCTAGTTCCAACCCCCCATGCCTCACCACCCTCAAAGTAATGAATTTTTTCCTAATATGTAATCTAAATATCCCCTCTTTCAGTTTAAAGCCTTTCCCCCTTGTATTGTTGCTACATACCCTTGTAAAAAATCCCACTCCAGCTGTCTTGTAGGCCCTCCTTAGGTACTGGAAGGTTGCTGTAGGGTGTCCCCAGAACCTAACATCTAAAATGACACTAGAAATGGTTGTTTAGGCCACTTTATCACACCCATGTACCCAACTTTTTTCCCCATAACCTTTCTTAAGTACAGACACTTAAGAAATCTGGGGTCTTTTAAACATCTCCAGCACACAGCTGAAAAGAACACGTGTGGAAGATCACCAAGCATCAGATAGTATTTGAATTAGGACAAGCTTGTGCTGGTGGCCTGGGGAAGTGATGGTACCCCTGCCATGGGACTTCTTCCGTCCCTTCCTTGATCCTACTGACACTGACTCCATGCCAGACTGGTCTACTTGGATGTGCTCCTAGGTAGAGAGATGAGTAAGGCCAACTGGAGGAAGACAATAATATTGTCCATTCATTTTTACCCTCTCTGTCAAGAGCAGAAATGTCACAGAGGTATGATTGCCCCAGCTCTTTGGAGAGAGACTGATGAAGGCCAGGACAAAAGAAAAACAGTACTACAGATACTGATGTAATATCAGCACTCACCGTCCTTTGATACTGGAGACAGAATCGTGATGTTAGTGATCAGTCAGGATATCATGATGAATCGTGATATTAGTGCCTCACCTCCTCCATGTTTCTCTCCATTTCAATGGCTAATGTGGGGCGAAAGGCCACTGAATGCAGGGTTCACACAAGTGGGGTTTTTGGCTCACCTGGAAGGTCTCAGAGGAGTTGGTTGAGGGTCTAGAAGTCAGTGCCTTTAAAGGGCTTGAGCAACCCTTTCATCTCAGTAATTTGCCTTCTCCTAACTCCTAGCCTGCCTGAATTTATGTTCTGGGCTTGAAATAATGTCATTGTGCTTGAGAGCTTTGAGGCAGTCTGAGCGATGAAATCAGCCCCCTATTGATAGATTTGTGGTGAAAGAACTCCTTGATATTTGCTTTTTCCTTCTGTCTGTGTCCCAAAGCAGGCAGTTGATAATGTCCAGAGTTATCACAATGTAGCTAGATCATTAAATGGCTTACACTGCTCTTCCAATCCCATTGCTAAGAAACATCTAGAAACCCATCAAAGGACAGAGCTGCCTATCTAAGAATGGGGAGAGGGGGGAGTTTCAGATTAGTAAAATCAGAACCTAGAAAACCAAAGTGGAAAAACTTACAGAAGAAGGACCCTTCCAGAAACCTTCCAAGTCTGGACTCATGTCCCCTTCCTAAAGAGCTGTGGCACTTCCCCTGCCAATCCCAAATGCACATCATAGCTATCTTCACATAAGGAAGATCTTACTCCTTATTAAGGAGTTTACTTAGCTAAGTAAGCCCCTCAGCTACTGACATCTGCATCAGTGAAAACCAGAATACTGACTCTAGCTGAAGACTTACTGGATCCCAATTCAGACAACAGGACTACCAACACATGGTTTAAGACCCCTAGTACTCTGCACTGACTTGAGCTTTCTTTGCAGATTCAAATACCATGTATGCCAAAAGTGTCAAAAATGTCAACAATCATGTCATCTCAGGAAGGAAAAGTTATATGCACTGTGTTTGTCAGATACAAATGAAACCATTATTCTTGATCACAGCCACTACCTTGTGAGTTAGATCCAGCCTAGAATTTAGCAGGATATAAAGGCAGCCCTAGTTCTGTGGCTGAGAAAGGTTTTACCAGTTCTTCTCCCTCATCTGAGCATTTGGTTTCATGTAATTAAACATGCCAACATAAAAAAAAAAAAAATAGTCCTTTGTCAGATTGACAGTTAAGCCCTGACTTAAAACCATAACCTCAAGTGTGTTCAAAGCTGAAAATCCAATCTGGCTGACATTTTGTCCTTTAACACATGCTGTCGTAATCCCAAATTAAAGGCTGCCCTTGTATTGTACCAAACTAAATCACACACATTTCAGAAACTTTGGCATGTAAAGGAAGCATAGTGCTACATAAAGATGGTGTCAGACGAAATTTTCAGCCTTCTTTGTTGGTGTTTTGGATTTTTCTCAGACCTTCAAGGTTATATACATTTCATGGTCTAATTTCTGTTATTCCCTAAGGCACTGGTGCATATTTACCCACTAACAAAAATAATTCCTTTGAAACATAATAATTTATAATAGGCATATTATGATCCTTTCAGATTTATTGTGATCTAATCGCTAGGCATGTATTTAGGAAATATAAAATCCTTTCAAGACTTTTACCTTGAGACAGGCTAGGAATGCACAATGCCTAAACACACATTCCTAACAGTTCCCAGTTTGGTAAGATGATCCATTCTCCAAAGCCATATATTTTAAAAAGGTAACTGAACATTAGCCACCTTTCAAACCTTAATTGCACAGCTTGCTTAAAATAGAAGAGTTTGCAGAACAGGCATGTTCAAACTGCAGACACAGAGAAATGGCAAAAGTCAATTGTGGCTGGATTGTCACTTTGGTATGATTTTATTTTTTTACAGATTTAAGTCAAAATCTAAATACAACTCAAATAAAGGTGTTTTCTCTCCATTGATGGCCAAACTTCAGGAGTTTTACCTCGAATTAAGAATTTTTTGCCTTATCACTGTATCCTGTCTCAAACCCACTTTTTAGTAGTTCGATTGTTTTTCCTGTGAGTTCAGTGAACTCTCAAGCAGCCTGAACCCCTGTGCAGTGGAGCTGTATCAGCAGAACAAAGTCCTAGCACACCACACCATTTTTTGCTTGCAAGAGACTTTCTGTAGCAGTGCTACACCAGCCTGAATGATCCCTGTCCCTGCTAAGGGATTAATGATGTTTAATAAGTAACTACAGTAGGGCATGTAGGTGACGGGAGTTGGAAAATTTGGCAAAATGATAATATGCAGCTTGATATGATGGATGGCTTTATTCAGTTATTTCATATCATGGGATACAAACCGGATTCTTCAGTGAGTGAACTTGAGCTGTGACTAGTGTGAGGCAGAAAATCTTTGTCACTGCAACAAGTATGCTTATTACTGCTAATAAAATATGTGCTCCCAACATTTCCTCAGTGGAAGAACCTCTTCCACCAACATCTCATAATTAAGCAATACTCATATTGTGTCACTACCTTTCTTTAAACTTCCAGTTGCAAATATCTGCCAGGAAGTCTGGCAGACACATTATTTTTTGACTGTAAATTTCTAATTGTAATGACTACAAGCTAAAGCTTGAAAGCACGAACACTTAAGATTGTGATGCCTGCAGATAAGTAAAATAAATCCAAGTCTTTGCAATTTTAAAACTAGTTCTGTAGTCTCTTCCTTATCGTCTTAATTCAAATCATTCTTTTAAAACTATGCTTCTGTGAAAACACACCTAGACAGTCCATTATTTTTGTTTGATACTCACCAGGAAAAACAAAACAAAACAAACAAACAAACAAAAAAACCCCAACCAAACAAAAAAAACCCCCAAAAAAACACTGACAGACTACAAAGTAGACATTTCTTATGAAACCAGAAAATTCTTTTGCTGATATTGTCCTTATGTAGTGAAGGTTAAACCAGAGGGATGGGTAAAGTTGGTTCTTTAACCAAAAAACATATCATATCCAATAGTTTGATCTTCCAGGTATTTATACTCTTTTTCCTATTTAATCCATACTCTGTAACACAGAAGAAAATCCTGAAGCAAAATTCCTTTTTGAAAGCATCCCACCAGACTCACCATCCCATACTTCTTTATGGATTGAGCTGCCCTTGGTGGGTTCATGCCCTACTCAGCAAGGAGAATAAAGCGGATTAGAGAGGGACTTGATAGGTTTTAGTGCTATTCAAAGTTCTCTAGTGCATTTTAGGGCTATACTAACAGTAAGTGTTGGATGGTAGGAGGGCTGTGAAGAAAACAGGGGAAGAAGAAAAGGCAGGGAACAACAAGCCACTGGATTAGGTGGGGGGGAAATTGGAGAAAGAAGGACTGCTCTACAACCCTCAGCTATGACTTCAGCTCTGGTTACCTTGATTTCAGATGCAGACATGGTTGTGGGTACCTCAGCTGTGTGTGTCCATTTTGAGCTTATTCTTAGCGTCCTGAATAAATAAACTGTGTGTAAAGGCTCTTTCTGGAGTAGTATCAGATTGTCAGCCTAAAGCAAAGAATGTTATTCCTTGTGACACCAGTGAGAATTTTTCCTGTTGGTTTTTTTCTGGTTGGTTTTTTTTTTTTTTTTCCTGTGGGCAGTAATAGGAACCTCATTAAACTCTAAACAGAAACTTAGATGGACTTTGGGTAAAACCTTCAGTGCAAGAATTAAAGATAGATAGATAGATAGATAGATAGATAGATAGATAGATAGATAGATAGATAGATAGATAGATAGATAGATAGATAGATAGATAATTAGTTATAAACAAAATAGGGGTTTTTTTCTGTGATTTGAACTTCCATTATGGATAGGAGCTTCGAGGTTAAACACATACACAAGTGTCCTCCCCTCCTCCTTCTGTGCAGCCCTGTGGGATAGGGCATAGCCTAACCTTACTCCAGTTTCTCTGTTTTCATCTGCTGAGGGACAGTGAACAGATCAGGAAGGCTGTTGTTCCAAATCTGAAATTCCAAGTGCATTACTTGTTCAAATTAAGCCATGTGATACTGTTTTAGTTCATTGATTTGACAACTGTGACATTTAAAACAATGTTTCTGATACAGAAACGGCTGGAAAAGCAAATGAAAAATGTCCCAAAAGCAAACTGTTGTGGAAAGTAAGCACAGCTGGACCCTAATTCTTTAATAAATTGGAATGAATATTCCCAGAACAAATTCTCAGTATTTAGCTGTGTTTTTAAATTACAAGACTTCTGAACTTGCATGACACCTGGAAAACATACCATCCTCCCTCTCTCCACAAACTGAGTATTTCAGGAAATTTTCTTGTCTGTACAAGAAAAAGCCTCTAAGTTCAAGCATGATTATCCTAATTTTTAGGCATAAAGTTTAAAGCTACGATACACTGAACTTTGAAATAATTTAAGCATCTAATGGTACAAATATTTGTTTACTGAAATGTTCAAAACTACCAGAGCTGCTCAAAACACGCCAAAAGTATGTGGATGTGTCACTTGGGGACATAGTTTTTGGTGAACATGGTGGTGCTGGGTTAGCGATTTATTACACTGACCTGACCTTAGAGGTGTTTTTCCAACCTTAGAAATTCTGTGATTATATGAAAGTGCATTTAAAAATGTTATCCGCTTGTACCTCTGCTTCCTGCCTTTCCATCTCCTGTCTTCTCTTCTCCCATTGTCTCCATTGTCAGCCTTTTTTCCCTTACTTTCCTCCAAATGCCAGACTAAAAATACTTCTCTTCTGTTTTCCCCACCTGGGTCTCAGCACACTGACCATACCTTTGCTTGAGTCCCAAGACCATGAAAAAGGTGTCTGTGAGGGATATTGCTGCACAGCTTGATCATGTAAGCAACAATGCTCTAGTGTACCTGGAAGATGCAAAGCCACTGTAAAAATAGAGAAGGGGGAAAAAAGAGTGGTGTTCTTATTCCTCCCAAATGAAGTAAGAGGTTGTCATGGAAGCTCGGTTTCCACCCTCTCTCCCTACCCAATTTTTTGGCCAGTCTGCTCTTCCTTTCCCTCTCATCCGTGAGGAGTTGAAAAGGGCAGAACTGAAAGCAGCACGAAATGGGAGTGAGACTTGTAAAGACAATGAAACCAAATGAATAGACATAAGTAAAATAATCCTAAAACAATGACAGCTCTCCTTATTGTAAAAACTGAGATGATAAAATGGATAGTAAAACTTTTAATCGCCTCTTTACCGCCGTGCAAGACTGCTGCTGTCAGAGTCCTGCAGTCAAGCTGTGGCCAGACTGAGCAGGTTTTTTAGAGTTTCATTCTTCATCTGCAGATTTCAGGAATGAAAGGATTGTTCCTAAGAGAGGAAGTTAAACTTTAAATTGCCCAATTTCTTCCTTAGGCTGGCATAAATCAAAAGTATCAATTGAGTTAGGCTAGTTGGAAAGAGATGAAAATCTGGTCTGCAATCTTTAAAAGAAAATGCATTTCTATTGTACATTATTAGAAAATTATTTTTTGTTGCCTCTATAAGACAACCATAAGAAAGGAAGAGAAAATAAAGTGTTCAAATACTGTACTGTGTCCCATGGACTCTTTTTGGAGTACCAGTCAGTGATCAGTCCTAAAATAAGGCCCTCCAAGGCTGCAAAGGACTCCAGCTTTGCAGGAATCCCGAAATCATGGGCAGAAGCCCAGGGTCCCAACAACTGACCAGAAAAAAGACAGACTTCCACCACAAATCTGTCAAACTTGAAACATTTCCATGAAGTATTTCAAGTTAAACTAATCGTACCTTTTTGAGTTTTGTCCTGGCTCTGTTCAGGGGGCCTGTAGTTGTGCCAGAAGGTTTATGTAAGAGAAGAACAGGAAAGCCTGAATCAAAACCATCCAATTTTAGATAAAGATGATCTGTGAAGTCCTGTCAGAGTCTGGCCTGAAGGGTGTTCCAGCTCTTCATTTACCATTTATAATTTTTCCCCTACATTTATTTCAAAAACACAATCTTCTCTCTTAGTCTTGGATTCATTTCATGAGCTGAAGGCCGTCTGCCACTCCTGATGACTGACTGATGAAGTCTGCTTCTATTTCTAAAATAAAGCCAGGAGCAGACTACAGCATGCCTGAGCCAGGCTAGGATGAGAGGGATGCTTGAATGAGAGGGATGGTTGCAGTAGAGAAGGGACAAGTCCAGACATTTAGGCGTTACGTTTCTTCTTGGGCTGGTGATTTAGGACAGACCACTTTGCCCTTTACCAGTAAAAGAGGAACAAAACTACCACCCTCCCTGCTGTTCTGCTGCTTTATGGCAGGATGGACGAAAGAAAATAATGTATTTGTTTGGAGCATCCATCTACCCTATAGATCCTGGAACCCACACCCCAGTGTTATGCCCTGGCTGCGCTGCTACATCCCAGGAACAGCCCTCCTGAGAGAATGGGGGCTCCTGGCTGCTGCTGTGTGTCTGACAGAGTTGGTAGGCAAACTAAGATGGATTTGAAACTTCTAGCACAAGAGGGAGAAAGATTAAAACAAATGGGCAACAGGAACAGCTAATGGTGCTGGTACAATCACTGGCAATAGCAGCTGTAATAGAGTCAGCCTTGAAGTGAGCTGCAGAGTGGTGATGTTACTTTATTCTTTGTAATGATCATTGTTAACTAATATTTGTCTGCTGAATGCCTGCAGGTCTCTGTCAAGGATCAGGCCCCCACTATGGCTGTCCCTGAATACAACCTAATAAAAAGCTGCTGTCCTCCAGAGCTTGAAATTGAAGCACAAGTCAAAAGACAATAAGTGAATTCTGCAAAGAAACAGGTGGACCCCAGGGTAACAATGAGACAAATGTGTGATGACATGGCCTGAAAGTGGCCAAACAGTAACATGCAAGAGGATGAGAAATGCTGCTATTTCTGTTAATTTGAAGAGTCTCTCGGACAGTCTATCTAAGTTAAAGTTGCCAGGTCTTTTGATGTCTTTTCAGAGTTGAAGTCCGCCTCCTGGTAAGTAGCTGTCAGGAAGGCAGGGAAAAGGTAGCCTCTCTCTCAAGGTGACATGAAGTGAATGTCGAAGCAGCAATGTTGATACCTAAGGCTAATTCTGGGCACATAGTCCATTTGAACTGCATCTTCCAGAAGCCAAACCGGACTTCCCAGGCAGCTAATAAAAGGGATTTGTCTTCTGTACAAACTGGCTGCTGCCAAATGGCCACTGCAGAGTGAGCAGCCAGTCCTTCCCCAGGCTCACACTCTTCAGAAAATAATGATGGCTTTGCTGTCTCTGCTGACCAGCTCTGTAGCAAAATGGGAAAGGTTCCATACGTGTAATAGGAGCTCAGAGACCATGGTAATGAGTATGGTGTAAAAAATGATAGATAGGTGGATGGACAGATACCTCTTTATCATTTTTCTGAGCCATCCAATTTCCCCAGGCACAGAGTACACCCTGGAGATTTGGGTTTAAGGCAGAGAAAGCTTTACACGATGGATTGAGTGTTGTGTAAATATGTAAATAAAGAATAGCTCTTTAATTTTTTATGAGGAGTGCATTTTAAAGCCCTGCTTTGGCCTTCTTACTCAGGCAAAATTGCTACCTAACAAAATGGCGCTCATACCTGAACAAACATAACTATGTTCTGCACATAAAACACCTGTATCAAAAATTAACTAATGAAAAAATGTTTGGATAATATTAAGAAAAGCAAAAAACTTATGCAGCAGAAAAAAGCTTCCTAGGGTATGAAGTGCATTTGGCTATCAAGATGCTCTTTGTAGGCCACATGCTGCTTGCTGACATACTTGAATCCTAAATAAACAGACTCTATACGGGTAAGCTAACAGGGTTCAGGGACCAGTGGAGTGTCACAGCCACCCTACTGCCATGTGTGACGTGTCTGGAGGCAGTCTATGCACAGCAGCATGTAGTGGTGGCACCGTACAGGACTGAGCTGTTCATCAGCAAGGCTGGCATCTGAGCACCCAGAAGATGCCAGGCCCTCAATATGACTCCTGCAGGACTGTCAAGAAAGCCTGCAATGGGATTTAAGCACACAAGCTCCCAAACTGGAAGCTGGCAGAGGGAAGTGGAGGGCTAATTGTTGTGGTTTTAGTAGTGGGGAGGGGGCCATAAAGATGGCTCCTGTGAGAAGTTTCTGGAATTCTTCACCATTTCCAGCAGAGCCAATCTTGGATGGCTCTGAAGATGATGGACATGCCACTGGCCATGTTTGGGCCAATTAGAAAGGTTGGTTACGCCTCTGTGATGACATATTTAAGGAAAAATCAAAACAAAATGTACACGCAGGTGCCTTTAGTTAGAGAAGGAGGAGGATGTGAGAACTTGTGAGGGAAAACAACATGGAGACACCAAGGTCAGTGGAGAAGGAGGGGGAGGAAGTGCTCCAGGCTCTGGAGCTGAGATTCCTCTGCAGGCCGTGGTGAGCCCATGGTGAGGTGGGGTGTTCCCCCTGCAGTCCATGGGATCCATGAGGGATGCAGAGCCACCCGCAGTCCGTGGGTGAGGTGCCAACATTGGAGCGGGGAGATGTC
>VYZT01004130.1:99517-208900 GCA_013400735.1 Pomatostomus ruficeps | reverse complement strand
AAACTCCTCTCCCTAAACAAAGAAAGAAGATCTTGGAAATGGACTGACCTGAGAAAAACCTGCAACCTGCCCGCCCTTGCACTGTTAGTGAGAAAGAGTGAGGGGTGGGAAGTGAAAAGAACGGTGTTTTTTAAAGGTTTAGTTTATTTCTCATATCCTCCTTCTAACTCTGGTAGTAATAAATTTCACTTTGCAACTTAAGTTGAGCCTAGTTTGTCCTTGGAGCGTTTTCTCCCAGTTCCTTGTCCTAACTCATAGAACTTTGAGTTAATTTCCTGAGTTTTTTCCCCCCTCTCCTTCCCTCCTCTGCCCAGCTGTGGCAGGGGAGGGAACGAGTGAGCAGCTACCATGGGTGCCTGGCACTTAGCCAGGGTCAAACCTCGACACTAATCAATGCCCTCTGGCGCTGTCTGATCTTGCTGTGGGGTGCTGGGTCCCAGGCAGGCACATCTGCACCCCATGACTCAAACATGCAGCCTGTGCCTGGGCACGTCAGCTCAGGGACCTCTGATGTGACCCCAGTTTTTGTGGTTTCCTTTGTCCCCACACAATCCCCCTGTCAGCGCTGCAGTGAGGAGACCTGCAGAGCTCCGTTCCCAACTGTGCAGAGGAACTGGCATGCTCTCGTCTGCCTGCCTTCCCCTATCCTGATCTGCCTCTTACTCACTGAAACCAGGAAGGGAGATGAAGGGAGCCCCCAAAGCAATGCATTGCAAATGATTTCCATGGAGAACGGCTAAGGCAAAGCAATGTGTGCATCTGTGAGCAATCCTGAGCTGGTAGGAGCACAGACAACACAGTCCACTCATAATTGCCCTATTCCCCCTCCAGGATCTCCATCAAGATGTGAAAGGTTTCAGAAATTGATCACCTTCATTCAAAGGAAAAAAAATAATTTTCAGAGCTCTGGTTCTGCTTGCATGTAATAAAAAAATCTTAGAACTGTTTTCCTGCAAGAAGTCCAAGTGTAAATATCAACCATGAGAAGAGACTCTCTGCCATTAAAACCATCCTTGCTTTGTTCATACCACCAAAGACACAGTGTTCTGCCTAACTAAAGGTCACAAAACAGCAGAAATTTGAATGCTTCTATCAATGCTTCTAGCAATCCAGGAGATTCACATGAAGCCTGTAATCCATCCAGTAAACATAGCTTCATACATACATATATACGGATATTTATATACACACACATACACACAATGAAGGAGGAAATACTCCCTTTAATAGCATGACCTTGTTGTTTTGTACTGCTGTTTAAGAAAGGGATTATTAATGAAGCCAGCAGAAGTGCAGCAGTGTTTGTTAAGGCAGTGAAAACACCCATTCCTCCTTTTTTCAGCCGAACTGAAACTCTCACATACATCCACACTCTTGCAGTGTTTAGGTGTAAATAACACCCGGTGTGTACAAAGCTCCCCCTTTCATATTCATTACTGTCATAGCTTTGAAAGGAAAAAAGCAGAGGTCATTTATTAGAGGTTACTTTTCATGCAAAACACCCTGTGGTTGCTGTCATTCAGAACTACTTAGTCTACGCCCTCAGTCATCTATTAGCAGGGCTTCAGGTCATAACCTTTAGTGGCATTTGGAATCCCAGAACCTCTGATTAGTGCAGGATTTACATATCCTTCAGTAAAAAATGCTCAGCTATAGAAATGCATGAAGTGTTGTAAATTTGTTTGGCCTTTTGTCTGGAATACATATGAACTCTGCATTCAAAGTAGGGTGCATTAAACTATATTTGTTTATCATGTTATAGCTCCTCTATTAATGTGGCGTGGTTAACCCATTAAAGACAAACTGTCCTTTCAAAATGGGCTCATAATGGAGCACAAAGAGGAGGTGGATGCCAGTGCAATTAATAGGTTCAGATCACACAAGCCAACTGTGGGTGCTTCTTTAGGCCTGTTCTGTTTTTCTCAAAGCAGCCATGCCTGTGTGAAGTTTGATTTAATGGTCTCTGCTGGGATCTGTGTCATGAAATTTTACTGGAAGGTGTGAAAGTACTACTGAGTTGCTGCCTTGGCAGATGGTAGCAAGGTGTAACCAATCACACATTTTTGAGTTTCAGTAGAGTAGAAACATCATTCATTTGCAATATAGGATCAATACATGTTGGGGTTTTTTGTTGCTAGAATTTAGAAATAGAGCCAAATTACACTGTTCTTCCAACAGAAATATCATTAACAAACACTAGCATGACTAATTGGCTGATTTAGCTCGGCAGAGAGGATTTGTCAAACAATACTAAGCCAGTTTCCGAGATACTTGAGTACTTGGGGTGCTCTTCTACATTCTCATGTATTTTGAGGAAAACATTTTTAAAGGGTATAACATTCATGGCACATGGCTGGAATCAGTCCTCTGTGCTTTTGAGAGGACCTCAGCTGAACTGAAGTTCTCTAAGTCATGCACAGTGAGAGACCATCTATGTTTTATTCAGCTTGGTTATGACTCTCTGGCCTGGATGTGAATTCTAATAGTGATAACAAAAGTGGGGGCTTCTCTATACCATGACAGAGCTTCACCTGGATATTCCAACCTTTGAGTCAAATAAAATTCCACCCCGAAGATCATTTAGCCTGCGGTCTTCCTTCTGAGAAAGTTAATTCAGATGTCAGTGAGTGCCAGTGAGTGCACAACCAGAATACTTGAGGGGAGTATTTTTCATATATACATTATGACTTTGTGTGGTTATATGTCTCCTCTAGGTAAAGCTGGAGATATTTTCACCCTAAATTTACCAAAAGAAGTATTATTTATAAATATTGTTAATACCTCCTTACACAAAATGAATGCATGACCATGCATGCAGGCTGGTGGACATCTCTGTCCCCAGTTTCTTTCAATTTACAGTCCAACTGAGAGGTGACAGTTACAAGTCACTCCCAAAATTCTTTGTTGAAAGAGCAACCTCAGCCGCCTGTCTGCCAAATTCATCCTTATTTCAGCATGTGTTGGTGTTTCATAAACTCAGGTGTAAGAGAAACTCCTTGGTGTCCTGCAAATATCAATGGGAGACACAGTCTGAAGGGCTGCTCCCTGCATGGATGGAGCTTTGGCAGAGCGATCCACGGTCAGCAAAGAGGATATCACCTCTGCATGTCTATCACATGTCAATATCCAAGTGACTGTCCAGTTCGGTAGCTACTCTTTGACTTGCCTGCAAGCTGAGAACGTTGGAATGGTCTGGCCTCTAAGCATGAAACTCGACTTTTGAGGTCATGTCTGTGCATTGCTTCATTCAGAGGCTGCATTTCTGGAGGAGGGGGGTCAAGTATTTAAATGTATCTCCTGGTTTAAATTAAACCCGGTAGTAAGAGGTAGAGACCCCATATTTGGGTGATTTGCTGCAATGGCTTGGAACCAACTCAGCCCCTAGGGGTGCAGAGGGATACAATCTCACCTTTAAATTGGCAACAATGGGGAAAGATCAGGAACCTGCGAGCTGCATCTTGGGTCATTACAGTAAACTTGCCTTTTTCAAGTCGGGAAAGTATTTCAAGGCATACAGGCTGAAATTGGGAGCACAGATCTAGACACAGCCCAAGAAGAAAACTTGGCCCTTTGTCTCTTTCTTACCACAGAGAAGCAATAGCTTATCAATTATAAGAGACATCAAAAGGTCTGTCTATGACAGACAGAAGGCTAAAATACTTACCTAGAAAATGTCATTTTTCTGCAACATCAGGTTCTGGCATGGGTATCTTCACTGATCAGGCTTTGTAACTCTCAAGGTTACCAAACTCTTCAGGGTGGAATCATGTGCCCATCTTATTTTACCTTTTGTATTTCCAAGCAGAACCAGAGGAAAGGCGGAGAGCAATTTTCCATTCTGCAGGATCAGGAAAGAGAATGACACAGAGACAACAATCACATGAGCTTAGGAGCAAAGCTGAGGACATTTCCTATGAGAATGTGAGGTGGAGAATGATCAACCCCAGGACACACTGAAAATAACATCAAGGGTCCAGCCATGTCTTCCATTCATTTTTTGGAAGCCTGAAATGCTACTGATTCTCCAGCATTGTACTCAGAGGTTGTAGGAGGCAGGACACTGCCAGGTGAACATGAGATCTGATACACCTGATCCACACAGAGAGAGCCTGAAATGCACAGGGAAAGCTCTCTGCCACTTTTATCTAGATGTGCCACTGCCCCAGTGCATATTAACACCTAGAGTAAACAACACATTAAAAAGTCCATTGGTAGGTGTCAAGGTTGTTCTACAGGGACACACATGAGAGGTGATTTTCTGAGCTTTCATGGGATTTCAGAAAAAAAACTCATCAGTCAGCCCCTGATGACAAAAGAAGCTTCATGCATGGGACAGTGCTCACCACCCACAGAATAAGAGCCCTGGGGGACATATCAAGGGTAAGGAAGGATTAATAATGGGAAACAATGAAAAGTAATAGAGAATGGAGAGCAAGAAGCAGTAAAAAGACATGGAGGAATGGAATCAAAGCAGTAAAATCACTTTGAAAGCAAACTTTCTCACACGGTTGGTTGAAAAGGACAGATGGCATGTGGACACCCCTTAACTTGATACAGCTGCTTGTCAGCACAAGGAAGAAGGCAAGCTCACAGATACCTCTGAGGCTGATGACTTCTGCCTGCCTGTGGCATGCACATTTATTCAAAGGTAAAATGGTTAAAGCAGCACTCTAAAACAGAGATTTTTCTGATAATATGAAGAAAGAAAACTGGAAACCTCTGTTCCACAGTGATAGAAAAGGTGACTAACTCCAGTAATTCGTAAAGGAATTTGCTTTCTTCTACTATTTAAGCAGTTAATCTTCATTCTTCAAAGCTTTTACACCAACTTTTAGGCTGTTGAACAACAACAGAACTCTAGCCCACCTTTAGTTAAGATGGAACACAAATATTTTGCTAAAATGAGATCCATGGCTTTGTGGCCACCTTCAGTGAGAGAAGACTGAATTCCATGTTACATGGTTACTGTATTTTTAAAAATTAGTTAATTTAGAAATAATTTCATTAAAATAAATACCCTTTTTCCTCAAGTAAATCTTCTACCCTTTATTTTCCTCAAAACTTAGTTATATGAAGATACAATATTCAGGAAAATATTTGAAATACTGCTAATGTTTAAACTGAAGATGATAAATAAATCCAAGCGTTGAGCTGTCCCCGCTACTGAACAGGAGGAGCTGCTGTTGGGGTCAGCACTGAGAAGAGCTGTCACCAGATCCCTGCCACATCCCATCAGTTACTCATACACTTTTGATATACCAGACACCCACTGTGGTTTAGTTAAATTGGATAGGTTTAATTTCTATTGGACCTTGAATGTAAATCGCATTATCTCAACTAAATAAGGAAATAAAATATAATACTGTTTTGGTCAACCCTCTACCACAGGTGAAAGTTTTGTGTTTGTATATATATAGGTGCTTAATCTCCATACATGCACATACTTTTTACTGGATTATTCCGATTGTCTGCCTTACAGCTGCAGCACATTTGCTGTGTTTAAGAACACTGAGACCTCCCCCTGCATAGGAGACTCTGACTGCAAGGGGAGACACATCCATATGTTCTCCCCTCTGCTTCTCCCTCCTCTGCTTCAGTACTCCCACGCATCATGGCACTTGCTCAGACAAGAAGGTTTGATGATTTTCCCACTTCACAGGTTAACTCATTTCATTATGCCACCATTCTTCAAAATTCTCCACCCCTGCCTGTGTTTGCAGTGCCTGTGCACTGCAGCACCTCCAAATATAACTCTCCCCTGTCTTAGGGGCTTGTGCTCTGACCTTATCAACTTCCCTTGGAACAATAGCCGTAAACAGCACTTTAAACACCGGATTTATTTAAAAGTGAAGTGATCAGGAGAGCACAACACAACCAGAGCTCAGGGAACAGGTTTTTTCCTTCTGACTCTCTCACTGACTGGCTATTAAGACTTCAGACAAGTTGCTGAGTTCCTCTGTGCTTAAGTTCAGCGCTCAGACATGTTTCTCTCTAAACTTCACGGTCTCAGAGACAAGGCCTGTCTCTTGCTCCAGATTTGTAAAATGACTGGCACAGTAAGGCCTTGTTAGTAGCTGGGGTCTGTAGCAGTTATGGCAATACCACAAACGCTGTTAACATTTCATAACCAAATACTGCACTGCAAATGCATTTAGCACCTGAGAGTCAAATAATGGAATAGGTCCCTGCCACATAATCAAAGTTAGATTTCACTTAAAGCAGTATCACTAAAGAAGTCATCTGAGTGTGGAAACTGCGGCAGACCTAAGATACAGCCTCTGTGACATTTCCCTGGCTTACACAAGCATTTTCTGCCTTCCATCTGAGCTGCCAAGGCCTGACTTGTCTGCTCTCATAAGAGAAGGGGTGGTGGGCTTAGGGTCACAGTGGCCACAGGGCTTTTTGTCAGCCTAGCACATGGGCAGTGTGGGTGCTTCTGCCTGAAAAAGGTGTTGTGTAGAAATATCCGTACTCAGCAGATGACTGAGAGTGAAGCTGCTCAGCAGAACACAAGGTGAACAAATGGAAATGGGGGGAGGGAGGAAATCACCGTCTCCTAAATGACCCTGCAACACCCTGTGCCCAGGGAGTACTCTGGTGTCCCCTCCTGCAAAGAGGAGGTTGCAGTAGCTATGCAAACATCTACTGACCTCACTGAAACATGTGGCAGAGATAAAGTAGGTGACAAACAGCAAAGGCATGATTTCCTAGACAGTCATATTTATAATTTGTAGGCATACACACACACTGTAGAGCAAAACTGGGACCTAAACAATTTGTGTGCATTGATTTTTGTACTAGACTCAAGCTGTTCAGTTCACCTCTGACATCTCTCGCAGAATTTTTTTTAAACTACCATGTGACACGAAGTGAAAAATCCCTGTTGAGCTGTCTCCATCACAAGTGTCTTCACCTCACTGAACTTTGCCAGTAAAGCATCCAGGAAACACAATGATGCAACTTTTAGTCATTGTCTCATTTTCCAGCTGTTGGTAATGGACACACTGTGCCTTAGCCTGTAATGATAAAACTGAAACCACACTCTATGTGTTTTATAGGCCTCTGCTTTTTTGAATTGGTGGCATCTATGCTAAAATAGGTCTTTTTTGGCTACAACTGGGAAAATGCACCAATAAGACCCTTAGTGGAAACATATTTTATCTCAAAATAGTGAGAAGGATTATTTTTAACAAAATTCATAAACAGAATGGTCTATTTTTATGATTTTTAAATACTAGGGATTTATAAAGAAAAACAAAATAACAGTTCTATATGGGTTTTGTCTTTCTGTGTAATAGGGGAAAATCCTTTGAAATGTTTTAGTGGTAGGTGCTGCTCAGTAAAATATCTCCTAAAGTGGTCAGGTTAAGGATTTTTTTTGAGAGGAGAGGTGCAAACCCAGCAAATCCAGCCAGAAAAATGTATTTATGTACTGTGTATGAGCAAACCTGTGCTGCTGGGACTGAGACTGCCTGGTGAACAGTCAGGAAAAGGCTATATCCTGGAGTAGGGAGGATCCCCCTCCTCTGTTCCTGAGAGTCTCATGCATTGCCACAAATGACTGTCTGAAGGTTTTTTCAGAGAGACAAACAGACAGCCAGGGTAGCAGGTGGCTTTTTAAAACCAGGCTGTGGCACAGTCCCAGCTTCAGGGACTCCAGCAACTCAGGGCTGGTGAGAGAACCCCTGGGTTACTGGGTCACACTTGTGACTACACTAAATGGTATCAGTAATGAGCTCTCATTCACAGTGAGCTAAGATTTGGGGGACCTCAAAAAATACAATGAAGTGGTCAGTGCTGTGCAGCCCCCTGCCCCAGGCTGTGTCAAATTGCCTTCAGGCTGGAATTCCCCTGCCAGCCAGAATTATCTTCAAGGTGTGTTACCCACCAGAATTACCCCACAAAAACACTGTCCCAAAAATTTATCCCTCCTTGTGCCACTACCCACAAGAGCAAGTGCAATGCATGCAAAGGAAAACTTCCAGCTTCTATTCAAAACCTAACAGGGATAATATCTAGGAATTACCCCTTTAGTTTTCCCATTCTTATATGCATCACAGTAAGGGATGACCAGGAGGCAGGGATGGGAGAAGAGGAGAGAGAGCACCAGCTGTTTCCAAAACTGCCAGCTGATCTATGTGGAAGATGTTTCACACCTGGGAGGGAAACCACTGGTGTGTGAATGGCAGTAGTTACTTAATCCCTACACGCAGGGAGAACTGGAGGAGAGCGTAAAGGCTGAGGCAGTTCTGCTTGTTCCTATTGCCAGCCCCTGTTCTGACAGCCCAGCACCATTTCCTCCTTACCTTGCCCCTCTCTCCACTCTCTCACCCCCAATTTAAACTGGAAACCAGTCAAATCTTTTCCTTAGGCCTGCAAGTGTAATTCTTGGTAGGTTTGAGTTGTTGGTTTGTGTTGAAGTTTTGTTTTTTTCCAAATGAAAACGCTTAGTTATGTGTAACATATGGATTTTATAAAGGTGGCTATGTATTAAAGGTAAAACAGAAAAAGAAAGAATGAAGTTTATTATTTTACATAGTGGAGTGGACACCTCATATGGCTAATTCTTGAGTTAAATGAGTTTTCCAAGAAAATGTTTAGTCTTTCACTGAACAATTATTTTAAATACTTTGCCACCAAGAAGTAAGGCAGTGTAAGTTTTATGAACATATATTTTTTTCTTTCCTTTCACGGAAACATTTGCTTGACTGATCCCTTATAGTTCCAGAAACAAATACGAGTGCATTTGCTTAACATAACAAAACCACACACAATACTTAACTCATTAGGATGATTTAGCGGCGATTCAATATTTCTTTTGGCTGAGTGCTCTGGATGAAATCCCATGTACACAGTCTTGTATTTTACACTAATACTTTTACTTCAGGTTATACAGTAATCTCTGTCAGGCACTGTGCCCCAAGTACAGTATTAAAAGCTATCTGCCGGTGGAATGTCTCTGTCAAAAGGGCATGTGTAAAATAGATTCTAAAAATTAAACTTGTTTAATGCATTACACTTCATGGGTGTTAGAGCGGAGAATTAACTGAGATAGTAAACCCATACTCCCCACCACTTAAAAGATAAACAGTCACTGAGCAAGGGAGATATTTGTAACTATAAGGAAAAAAATTTGCCTCAGTTCTAGAAAAACTGTCTCAAACTGTCCTCTTTCCCTTTCATGCCTGACACATGCAGAAATTAAACCCCTTAAGTTGTAAATTTAATTAAAAGAAACCTCATAAAATATATTAATACAATCTCTAGGAGTACTCCTCTGTACCAAACTTTTATTGGCTTCCCTTTTTATGTGCCAGAATAATCCTTTGTGAAATTTCTCCTTAAATATATTTAATTTATATGTCTCTGGCTGGTGACACTCACACTTAACATCCCCGCAGTACAGAGGCAGCTGGCTATACCCTGCACACCGTGTTTTGAGTGTGTGGCACAAGCTTTTCCAGCTGAAACTTGCCAAATGCTGACCTGTGACCCCACACTCCACTGCCTGCTGCTCGTGACCATTTAGGCACCAAAAAGTTACTTTGAGGATGGGTGACAGAATCCTGACCTAAACAGGACCATGTATTTTTTTTACAGGTCCCATTCTGCCATCCTTCCACAGGTTTCTAATGTTTCTAGTTTCCTACTGGCTTAATTAGAGTTGCAGGGGAGCTTCTCATTTTTCTGGTCACACTTTATTATCTCCTGATTAGTAACCATTAGTCTTCATCTTTCTCTAGGGCTTCGGGTTTTGGATTTTTTTTTTGAGGGGGAGGGGCATTATTTGGGGTTTCTTTGCTTTTTTAAATTAATTTTTTTAAATGGTCAGGAATGAGATATATGTTGAAAATCAATTTCCTTTTGTCAAAGTAATTGCTAGCTGGGGATGATAATTTCTTTGTTCAGAGCAGATACAGAACCATTGTCTTGGCCTCCTAAATTGGTACGCGATACCCCATGCTGTCTGCAAGCATCAGTGTGGAGCCATGCACAGTAGATGCTGAATATCCGAAACAACGCTGGTGTCCCTGTCTAACAAAAACTAACTCCTTCTCCTTTTTTTTTCTTTTTTTTTTTTTAATGGAAGAGAAATAATGAGACAACTGCACAGCATTTTAGTCCACATTTCTCTATTTCCTTCTCATAAAAGGTCTCAAAGAAATGCAAAGCACCATTGAAGAGTTCAAAGACATACCTCAGAATGTGACTGCACATTCAAGGCACACTGACATATTCAAGACTGGATAGCTCTATTGGAGGGGGAAAAAAAAGAGAAAGAAAGAGAGAGAGAGAAAAGAAAGAAAAAGGCTCAGCATACAAAACACAATACACAATATCTACTTCTACTGTGTGAAACTCACTGCATTCATTTTGCTCACTGAGCAAACTAGGTCCCAGAGTATAACACACACAATAAATTGACCTTTTTTTTTCCATAGGAGCTGATTTCAAGAGATGCTAAAAATTACCCAGTGTAAATGATGCAGAGGCTGATGCAGCTGAATTTATAAATTGGGTTGAAAAGTTTGACATGCTGAATTAGATTATACTATATAATGCATCGCTAAGTAATTGATATGTACATTATGTGCAAAGAAAGCCCCGCTAACTCATGTGTAACTTTCTCTTTTTTTTTTTTTTTGCATTATTGTGTAACTTGGCCATTGGCTCATTGTCAGTTGAACACATTTTCAAAAGGAGATTTAGTCCCTTATGAGCTGAATAAAAATTTTGTTACATTTTGGTATTCTAAAAATAGAACACAGGATAAAGATACATTTTTTAAAAAGTAGAAGATACATAGGAATGCATCAGAGCATTTAAAGCCTCTTTGGTGGCCTTTTTGCCATTTTTAGGGAAGTTTTCCTTATATTTGTTCAAGAAATGTGAAAGTCCAGATGAAAGATGTGCAATACCAGCACCAACAGGAGAGGTCATCAGGAATTTAAGGGAATGAGGAATATACCATTTCCTCAGCTAAAAGCAAACAATGTAACACAGATTTCTGTCTTCTGGGAGTACACTAGAAATTTTTTTTAATCATACCAGAAAGAAATTTCAGTTTTATACTGGCTGTTCAGTATATTTACAGTCTGCTACTGATTCTCTGCATTTATTTCAAGAAGCTGAGAGCATTCCCCTCTGCAATTACTAGCATATCTGCTCTGCTCTGATGCTGATTGCAGCACAGGGCCTTAAATCTCTGTAATCTGTCTGAAATGTTATTAAATATTAGATTTCACTGTGATTTGTTTTCTTATCACTTTACTTGTAACTTTACTGCCATTCACCGCCAAGAGACCTTGAACTGGAGGCTACAGCTTTAATCTCAATTTGTTATACTAAAATGCAAAATTAAAGAAGAATGAAAAAAGTTGAATATTACCAAGGAACGTAATTGATAACATTGTGTCAGTTTTGAGTTTTAATATTATAAACTGAATTTTATGATACTCTACCCTAATAGTGACATATTTAACATTTTAAGACTGTATATAATAATTTTATGGGACAAAATGGGTATTGTTAGAAGGTTATACAGCAGTACTTTATCAAATCCTTGTATATTAAATACCAAAACACTATGATAAAATAATAGTAAGTCTCACTTCTCCTCGGAGAAGAAAATCTGTCTTTAATGTCTCTTCTCTGGTTCAAGATATCCTGGAGGTCTCTGGTCAGGCAGCAGAGCAGTGCAGCATGTGCCACCAAAGCTCTGTGCACGGGGGTATAGACAGACAGCATTTACTGGGTTCTGGCAGTTTTCATTTGAAAATGCAAAGCAGGGATATTGTTATATCCTGACAAATTCTGCTATGCTTGCATGAAATTCCAGTTTGGTAGGTGCCCAAAGGACATATACCGAAGGGAACAGGCTTGAGCATGCTTTCAAACAGTACAAGAGCAGCCAGGAATGGATGGTTTTGTTTTTCCTCCCACCTTTGACCACTCCCCAAAACAGAGGTTCTCTCTTCCCTATCACCAGCCAGACTCACACTTCCTTACATCCAAGTCCCGCTAATGCACTTCTGGCATGCTACTGGTTATGATGTTTGTTAATTTGCATCACATTTTCCTTCCAATCTTCTCTTCCCCAGACCTCCATGTGCCTCCCTATCAGCCCATCCTTAAACTGTGGAGAACTTGGGATATAAAGAAATAATAAACATGTAGAAATCCAAATCTGTGTTTCAAGTGGGCTACCTTGTCCGAGTGTGGCAGGATGTCACCATTTGTAACATTGTACATGTACCTCACGGTAAAGAAAGGCAACTATCTGGACTGGGAAAAGGGAATAATTCCCTCCTGTGAGGAGTCTGAAATTCAAATCCAAAAAACAAAAACAAAAAAATAATATATTGGTAGAAATATTAGATGTTATGACTGCAGCATGACAGCAGCCCTGGAGATGAGATATAGTATGTGAGGGTACAGAAGTACAAAGAGGGAGGACAGCACAGGACTTTCAGCAATGGAAATCTCCAGATCAGGATATTAACCCAGCAGTTCCATTGTGCTTTGTCTGCCTGAATCACCCAAGTAATGTTCCTCCTTAACAGTCCATCCTTAAAGTGCTTATAATAAAACGAGGCCACTGAGACTCGTACATGGCTGGCTCTCTCCACTGATTTTAATTCACTAACTAGAAATGCTGCACAAGGTCAGTTTATCTGGAAAAATCTGTATCAGCAGAGGCTCATATTGACCCTTCTTTCAGAAGAAAATGATAGGATTTCAAATTGGGTTTTTGTATAGTTTGGGAAAAGTGTCCACAGAAAAGAATGGTGACTGCGATTTTATACAGACATATATATATAAAGGCTTCCAAGAGCTGTGCCATGGTTTTGTTACTTATATAGGGCTTTTTCATGATCCACAAAGATCAAAACAATTCAAAACTGTCAAACAAATGAGGTTTGGGGGAGTTTTCAAGAGGAAGGAAGGAAGAAAGGAGGAAGGGAAAGGAGGGAAGGAAGGAAGGAAGGAAGGAAGGAAGGAAGGAAGGAAGGAAGGAAGGAAGGAAGGAAGGAAGGAAGGCTTATACTTTGGATATCACTAAATATGAAAAGACAATCTAGCTACATTTGATGTTCATGAATGGGTTAATGTTAGATTTGGCTACTCTAGAAAGTTCTGTCCAACAATCTCAGGTGTCCCTGATGTGGAGCACCAAGCATGACACATTATTGCTTATATTTGTTATCTCTTACTGGTAAGATTTAGGGACAGAGTTCTTTTCCTAATTCATCCCCACAAAATACAGGTCAGCCAAGGTCTTGTTAGCTGCTGTATTTTCCTGGTTTGCTTCCAGATTCACATCACAGGTGAATATCCTAACACTTGCACTGTCTTTGTCCCTCTCCTTCTTTGCGTGCATTTAAACACAAAGTGAAACATTCTTCATTTCAGTCTGTCAGAGATATATATTATTTTCAATTGTATTTTTGAATTCTAATGTATCACAGGATTGGAAAATGTTAAGAGTAAAATACGGATGGCTATCTATAGCAAGAGAAAGCCTACTAACAACCTTCAAAATATAAAGGACAACATTTACCCAAAACAGAATCCAACTAGATTCTCCCTCCATCCATGGACAGTCCTGGAAAGAAAGGTCATGATCATCTTCCTCTTGGAAGAGGATCATAAAATAATTTCTGAGATGTTAGTTTCAAACAGACATCAATCACGCTGCCTGCAACATTATCCCAGGGCTCAGTACAGGAGAGAAACTTTTATTTAAACATGCCAATTGTGTTCAAAGTGAATGAGATTTCCCCTAAAAATACTTTCAAAACAGAAATGAACATCAATTAAAAAAAAATAAAAATCAGCCCACATTTATGAAAGAAGAAGAGAAATAGAATCTGTCTGATCACACTGCAGAAGTATGTGCACATTTTGTAGCACAAAGAAAGGAAGTGAAGCTATAGCTAATTTTCTCCGAGTTTTGCTTCTCTTTTTTCTCAGAAAACAAAGACACCAAAAAAAGGAAATAAAAAGTGGGGGTGAAAACACACAGGGAAAAGGAAACACTCACTTACAAGATGGTTCTCTCTGATTCTACCTTTGGAGATGTCAGCAAACATAAAAAGCTGTGCCAGCAGTGGGACAAGTCATTACAAATATGAGGAGCCACATGTTTTGTACCAGGCTGAAGTCCCAGGGGAGCTGTGACACCCAAGCAGGAGCAGCTGGCAGCTCCCCCAAGGCTTTTGTGCCGGGAGCCAGGAGGGCAGAGTGGCTGCTGGAAGGGGCTGGGGCCAGCACCGCGCTGGATTGACTGTCCAGGCACCAGGGCCCTGCAGCAAAGGGGAGAGGACTCCATGTACTTGCACGCTGTGGGGTGCTCTTTTAAAAATGACTCTTCCCGACACGTGATTGCTGTGATTTGGCTCGCTGCTCTGTCAGAATAAAAAAACCCAAAAAACCTAAAAACCCCCAAAAACAAACAAACCAAATTAAAAAAAAAACACCAAAAAAACAAACCCAAACAAACAAACAACCAAACAAAAAAAAACCCCCAAAATCTCAAGAAAATTAAAAAAAACCCAAACAAACAAACAACCAAACAAAAAAAACCAAAACAAAACCAAAAAATCTCAAGAAAATAAAAAAATAACCCAAACAAAGAAAAAGCCAACAACAATTCAAAATCAATCCTCTAGAAAAATTCTGTTTACGTTCAACCCAGAGACAAAAGCCGAAACACCCAAGAGGTCCATCCCAGAGCCGTAGCACCCCAGCAATAATTAAAGGGAACGTTTTTGTATTATGGCACAATACAGTCATGGTGTTTGGACTTCTCAAAACAAACAAACCATATTCAGGGAAATCTGTGGTACAAAAGAGCTAAACAAATTACGGGGTAGAGGCAAACATGGCCACACCATCAGCATTCAAGACCTGAAGAAAAGAGTGGAAACTTTCAGGGCCTGAATGCAGGAGTGGAAAAGCTAATTGAGCACAAATCAAAGGATCTATTACAGCTGAAAGAATAAGTGAGAGTACAGGCAGGACAATCCTCTCATTTATGATTCAAATATCCATGGATAGTGCAGTACAGCTTTAAATACAATTTACAGCCTTGATTACAAATGACTATGTGCATCAACTTGGAAGCAATGCAAAGACTGTGAGCGAGAGAAAGAGCTGCCCTGTCAGAAAGGAAGGAGAAAGGGATAAGTGACGGCAGAGCTGGGCTGGACACTCAGAAGCAATTGGAATGTGCAGAATTATGAAATAGGGCTTTTAAAAACCTGAAGATGAACTGATTAGTGGGCAAGAAGGCTCACATTTAGAATAACCGAATTGCCCAGTGATAAGATTATAAAGGGAGATTTATGTTAGATAATCACAGTGAGATCAGGGGCATGGGAGTGTCATTCTGTCCTTGTGTCTTCTAAAAGCAAAATATAAATATATGAATGTGGTAAAAATAATAAGTACTGGAAATGAAGAGCAAGGACAGGCTCTTATTTTTATGGAAAGCAGCAGCAGCTTTTTTTCTCAGCCTGCATGAGACCCAAAACTGACCTGAAACCACCCAAGTTGTGACTTACTTTCTACTCAGAAACTGTCTGTATCCTCACTGCCTTTTTCTTTAAAGCTATGTTATGTTTTCATCACTTCTATTAAATTTCCAAGAATTGGAAAATTCTAAAAATCTTATGAAAAGCATAAAATGATTTGGGCTGTGTAGCAACAAAATTAGCACTGGATGGATATTGGCACCAGAGACAGTGCACCCTGAGGTTCCACAGGCTGTATATTTTCATATTTTTTCTATTCCACATCAATTCTGAGCTCCAGACATTGCATACCACAGCACCTAAAAATAGTCAGGAAAATGCCATCAACCCTCCACAGGGCCCACTTTCCCAATTCTCCCAGAGCCTGTCTGAAACCCGAAACTCACTGAAAAGCAACTGGTGGGAAGAAACCTCTGTGACAAGGAGACAGGCACAAGCAGAAGCAAATAGCTGGGTGAAGGTGTGGCCTTCACACCTGCAGGAGGACATCAGTACCTGAGAACTCAGCCCTGCCCCGCTTTTTACCCGTACTGGCTAAACAATACAGGTAATTACTTTGCATTTACCTCTTCCCCATGGTGGCCCTGAGACATTTCTTCCAAGCAGAAATCACTCACTCAAAGTGATCTGTGCAGCCAGGACTGTCAATCGTAACCACAGGCAGTGCACCATGTGCTCGGGAGTGAAACCCAAACTTAAAAAGCCTCCATTGCTCGTGCAACATGCAGCAGTCCCTTGACTAAATAAAATTAAAGAGTGGCTAAAGAAAATTAAGGAGAGCTGTACATATATCCCTGCAACATCCCAACCCATTCCCACTGATTTGTTGTTGGAATCAGTTTTCAAAATTTACAAGTAGTCAGAACAAGCAAACGTCAGGAATTACCCCTCCTCTCATAACCAGAAGCTGCAATCTCCGTAATTATGTGTACGGGAGACTGGAACTGTATAATGAGGAGGAAGAAAATGAGAGGCTTCTGATGGCTGATTCAAGACAATGGAGCCCTCATCTCTGAGCCCAAAGAGTCACCACACAAAGGATGAACCCAACATGTCTTCTGTTTCCCTCATCATAACCATTCACTGCAGAGCACAATAATGCTGGGGCAAGTGTGTGGATTTTTACTTCTTTTGTAACGGTTCAGCTGGCACCTTTCTTAAGCAAGGCAGTTAGCATGAGTAGCCCAACACAGCACCCTTTCTCCACAGTTACTTATTTTTTAAGGACACTGTTTTTGAAATGAAAAGAGAATGAAACTAAATGGCATGTACTCCCAGTCTCAGACTGGGAGTGGAAGAAAATAATGGCCACACACTGCTATGCAATTAGGTCTGCCTTGGAAAGAAACTATACTGATGTTTTTCTAAGCAATACCAGGTGGTTTATTCACCAAATAATGAGACACTAAATGGATCTAAAGATTCTTGGCAACTGGTAAATGCTTACCTTGGACTCCCTATTCCTCTCTTCAAGAAAGGATTTGCTTTTCCCAAGAGTTTTCTTAAGTAGCTCCTCAGCTGTGATTAAAAGCAAATAACAGTGGTCTGAAGGTTGGTTAACTTACACTTGTTTAATGATACAGCTCAGGGAACTGCAAGTGTACCTCAGATGCCTCATTGATTTAGTAAACAACTTCAGCCATCAGAAGACCTTGTTTTTAAAGTCCATAATTCCCTTCCAGAAACAAAAATCCCCAAAACTGTTGTAGTAACTTTTCTCTACTTGATCACTTCCCAAAATCCTCCTAGAAACAAAATAATTAAATCTTACCTTCATTATTCGCAAGAGCAACAAAAGCATGGAATCTTTTCCCTGACACTGCAGGAGGAGGGAAGACAAGCTCTGGGAGCAGGAGGTCGCCATGCGTGGGCAGCACCACCGCGAGGACTGGGAGTGTCCACAGCCCAGCATGGAGGACCAAAGGAGCCAGGCTGCCTCCAGAGCCGAGCAAAGAAGGGAGAGATGGTATCTCAACAGGTTTGTGCAGCCTCTGGGCTCCGTGTCGGCTGTGGGGCAAATCTGCGGACAAAGAAGGACTTGGGTGCACCTGGCTCCAACACTTGCCCCAGGAAAAGCTGGTGGGGCAGTCAAGGACCTCAGTGCCAACACGGCAGTAACTTCCAGGGTCATCCCATGCCCCTGGGGCCAGAGAAGTGCCAGCTGAATCATCCCACTGATCACTAGGAAACATGATGTTTCAACAGCAGCTCTGTCCCATGACGCATCCCCCACCTTGTGCTGCTCCATCTTTGAGAACTAAAGAGTGCTCCAGCTCCAAACAAAGCTGACATGGGGACAGGACCCCTCCTGTACAGGTACAAAGCAATTTAAGTAACCCCGGGGCTGCTAAGGTCAGGCTTAGGTGTGGGCTGCTCACTTTTCCCCCTGCTGTACTGGCAGGGGTGGACACAGCCTGGTGGGTTGGGGTGGACACCAAGGTCAGCAGAAGCACCAGCAGCCAGCAGCGCTGGGATGTCACTCAGGAAAAAGGCTTTGCAGAAACAAGCCATTTCAGAACTATCAGCAGACAGCAAATAGAGCAGCCGATGGATTTGGCTTCCCTTTCTTTTTGTCAGTTTAGGGAGAGAAGCACGTTATAAAAATACTAATAATGAAAAAAAATGCTGTGAATAATTCTTCGCTTATGGTTTCTCCTCCAAATATTTAAAATTAGTATTGCTTTGACCATCTTTGTCCGAAGATCGCTCCCATTTCAAAAGATGACTGTTCACAGCCAGAGATTCAAAATTTCGTTTATGTGAATACAAATTGATATTTATGAAAAATCCTACATCTGAAGTACATCTGCTAGAGTCATTTTCTAGAATATTCCACAAAAATCTAAACATACTGAACATTGCAAGGCTTCCCAAGAAGAACTAATTACAATGCCCAAATTAATATTTGAAGAAAATATTGAAGCAATGGTTCTGTTCTCATTTAAATATGTGACTACTCTCTTTATAATGTGCAAAGCATTATAACCATTTATATATGTTCCAAGTGATATATTACTGAGTTGAACCTAGATTCCCCTTCTTTTGTTCTGGGTTCATAACCTTGCTGTATTATCTTCCATAACTCTATAGCTTGCTAATGCATAATTCAAGCCTCTCTTATTGACAAAAGGCAGCAGAAAGAAAGAATATTTCAATGCCACTTTCCCACGTAGATAGTATTGCTTTCACTTCAGCTGGTATCATTTCCATACTAAAGCCAAATCTTTTAAAGTACATTAAGTATCATTCTCACTGCTTATTCGCAGTTGATCCACCGGGACAACTACATCTGTTTACCTCCATCTTCTGAGACTACCTTATTGCAAGTTTTTTGTTGGGTTTTGTTGGGGTTTCTTTTGAAGTGGGTTTCTTGCCAAAAGAAGAAACTTCAATTAAAACATGCACTAATATATGACATCAGCTTCACACTAATCTCTTGATTGAACTAGAGCTTGGCTTTGGGACTAGTGCTACAGTTTCCCCAGATGCAAGTATGGAGCAGAACCATTTTGCCATCATCCTGCAAACCCTGTTCTAACCCCTTCCCTGTGTAAGGTAACTGTAAACAGGCAAGTATCATGTTCCCATGCATCTCTGACTGGAGGTCAAATTTGTCCTCACAGTCAGCCATGCATCTATGCAAAACTGATGTTAATGCAGTTCCTTCAACTACACTCAGGTGGGAAGGAGAAGATAGTTTGCCCATTTTCCATGATGGCAAAAGACAGAGCGAACTCCAATGGTTTTCAGTCTCCTCGGAGAAACAGATTGCCTCCTTCCAATAGTACAAAACTGACACAGGCCTACAGATTGACAGAATAATTAAAAACAATTAAAGGCTCCAAGAAGCAGCCAAATATCAACCTTTCCTCACCATTACCCAGGCAGGTTAAAGCTGTCGATTCTTGTGTCTCCACAGACCCTCAGCTTGATGTCCTCTCATTAGAGCCTTCTTTGGAGGCCTAAAACGGGCATACCTTTCTTTACAGATGGCTGTAGGGCAGCAAGCAGCTACTTTCCCTGTGTCTCAGCCCAGCAGAGGGATTGTCACCACACCCTCAGTGTGGCTCAGCACACTGTGCTGTGCACGGAGCTGTGCGAGGCGAGACTCCTCTGCAGCCTTCCTCCACACCTGTGCGTTCATCGGAGCTGTGCAACCCTGCTCAGTCTGCAGCCTGACTGCCTCCACAGGGCACCTGCCCTTGTGGCAGGCAACGTCCAGCACCCAGCCACCACCATTCGTTCTGTATCTTGGCTGCAGGAAGAGCAGAGGTTCGGGCAGATCAACTGAATCTGGCAGTGCCAGGGCCCATCCCCACAGCAGGGAATGCCTTGAGAGCACGACGTGTGTGCCCTGTGCTCTGCAGCCCGCTTCTCCAAGCTGCAACTCATGTGCCTCACAGGCAGCTTAAAGGAATTCAAGCAGGTAAGTACTGTGGTCAGGGGGGAATTCAGCCCCGAGGCCAGACACCTACCTAAGAGGCCCTTTATATAATGAAGGAAACCATAATCTTACAAATTATTCTGCCAAAAGTGGCATGAAAAATTATCAGAGGAGGCCCGACAAGGCACCTGGACTCCCTGTTATCATATCTACCAAACCAGTCTCAGTAATAAGCTGGGTCTGCAGTTCTGGTTCTTTTTTTCTGTGCCACCTCAGCCACTCACCTGTTTCTTGCAAGTTCAGCTTCCTGATGCATTGTAATTCTGGCTACAGTCAAAATGATTTCTCTAAATTTAGGAGCTTGCTTATTTTTTTTCTAAAAACTCTCAAAGACTCATTTTCTGCAAAATACTCAGAAAACACAGCTTGAGAAGCAAAATTCAGGTGGGTTTAATGGTGTCTCCAGCTGTGCCTCATTTTAAAGTCACTGTTTATTCAACAGAATCAGTGCAAAGGAGAATTAACTCAAGTTACCAAATATTTTAATGTCATGGCTGAAAACGTAGCAGTTCAGGAGAGTAACACTGCTTGCCACTTGGACTATTCCCCTTCTACTTGCCTCACCTTAAGAGCCATGGAATTTCTCATATCATATGCTGTCAGAGGAGACAAAATGAAAATAACTTATGTAACTTTGCAGGGAATTCCATACATTTCTAACCCTGAAAGCACTAGAACTTTAAGGGGCAGTGTAAGAAATGGTGTTGTGAAGTAAATCAGCAGTCTTGCCAGCAGCAGGTAAAAGACTCGTGTCATTTTTGACACTTGCTCACTGCCTGTCCTTGCCCCTGGAATTTTGCTTGGTCTGCCTGGATTTAACTCTAGCACTTGCACTCAACCTAGCTCAAGAAGTTCCTGCAGTTCTCATTCCACCAGAGATGACCCCTGGCCAAATGCAAGGAAAGCTTTACTTGCAGAGGATGAACACAGAGTTGCAATGAACCTTTCCAGAAGTCACTGCCCAGACCCTCAGTTGTTCATCACTCATAGGGTGCCCCAAAGAGGCCTGAACATCTCTCCAGCTAAAGGAGCACAGGGCTTCTGGATCTTGGGCTGCTCCCATTGCATGGTTGGTGCAAAACCAAAAACCCCAGAACACAGCTGTGCCAAGATACCCTCCTCCATGGCAGGGCTGAGACCAACCCCAATTCTCTTCATGCCTCTATCCTGGTGAGTGCAGCTTTTGGGATGTGAGAGAGCAGAGCTTCCCCATTTGTGGCTGTGAGATGGGAAGCGAGCAGGTCAGGGAAGGGAGCCCAAGGAAGAGCCATGCATGTGTGTCCCTGCTGGGGAAACAGCAAGTACAGGTCCCCTTCACCACCCTGGTGCCAGCCTAGGGCCACTGGCAGCAGGCAGCCTTGCCCTCTCAAGGCACAGGCATGGTGAGCAACCTTAGACTGAGCACCTGAGCTAATTTCTACATAATTCCACCTTCTCGTCAGCAACTTTCCAAAAGTCTTTGTAAAGAGCCCCTAGAACCTACCACTAGACCTACAGTTCACAGAGATAAAAAATTTGCCTAATGTATCTGCACTAAACTTCCTTCTCACTGTCCCTCTAACAATGCAGTCCAAGGACACTCCCTAACAAGGACACTCTCTACTCTTGTCAATATTTGAAAAGAAAAAAAGAACCTTGGGAAAATCCAATCATTCCTATATCCATAGCAAGCTTTTTCATGTTATCAGGAGCGTGGCCACACAACTGATTTGCCATTTGGACAGGACAAGCAAGCAGGAAATCCCAGCAGAGGGGACGGGACTGAGAAAGTTCCTGATGTGGACTTCTTGCAAACAGAAAACTCTTCCCAGCTCTGTCCCCACTGCTGCTCTGGAGATGTCAGCTCCTCTGTGGTGCAAGCAACCACCCACATCTCTGTTCTCTGAAAGAGGAGAGGAACACACAAGGAAGAAAAATTTGGCAAAGCAGTACCCAGTGAACTGGTTACCATTTTATGTCCATGGTCTCCTGTGGGTGAGGTGGCCACAGTGACCTCCCACTGCTGGCTCCCATGTGGAAGAACAGACCCAGTGTCCCTGAGCAGCAGCATGACTCTCATGAGAACTCCTGGTAAAAGCAAGAAATGCTTCAGTTTGTGACCTACTGTCGCCAAGAGAAGTCCCTCACAGAAGAACCACGTTTATTGGAGCACTGCTCCAGCACTCTGTGACAAGTTGTAGCTCTCAGACACTACCACTGACTCATGAATTGTCCTACGCAAAGCACAACACTTCCCTGTCCCAGAAAAGTAAGTTGAATTCTGGCAGTAAGATGGCGGGTCAGTGTCCATTTTATTTGATGTCACATCATAACAATGAGTATTTAGAAGATAAATAAATCATTTTTCTCTGCTTAGAAAAACCTTCTGAGGTTCTTGTGGTACTTTGGGTTGATGGTGATGAAAGATGACATGCACAGATTTTCACTTACAGAAAGGCAACATGGGTAACTCACATTTTCTAAACTCCTGACAAGTAACTCACCTGATGACACAGAACAAACAAATCACGCCATCTGTACCGATCTCACAGGAACAACTTAAATTTGAGATACAAAGGATTTCACGAAGGAAAGAGCCAGGTGTCTGAAGCCATTTTAATATAGGACATTTTTTCTTAACAGTTTTTAGCATCTCCAGCTCTTTTATCCAACATACTACAAGGCATCTTAAAACATTCTGTATTAGGGAATGCTATCTGAAAGCACCCTCTAGCATCCTCAAAGGATTGCTCCAGTTCAGCATCTGCTTAAGACACTAAGCCTTCTTTCCTTTTTTTTTTTTTTCCCCTCCTGCTTGGGGCTAATCAGTCTGCTTGTTTCTGTAAAAGAGCAATATGCTTCTCAAAATGCCTTAGGTATTGGAGAGGCCCTTCAGTCCACCCTCAACTACTCATAATTATAGTTCTACCTCTGGTTCACTCATCAGTCAAGAAAGCAGAGATCAAAAAAGGCATTCCCTTATTTTCTGTCAGAACATCATTCAGCCTAAGAACATTTTTGAAGAGTAAGATGATTCACCAAGATTAAATTATGTGCTTATTTTCAGAAGTTTCCAATCCATCTTCCCAGAAGCTGCCTGTGCATTCCTCCTCCCTTTCATTTGAACAGAAGCTGTCTGCCATAGGCACACAGCTCTTCTGGTTAGGTTTTAGTGTTTCTGCTCCATCTCCATATCCTTTTGATCTCTCAAACAGTTGACCTTGCCCTTTTTGGCAACTTTTCCACTCCATGGCAATTCTCCTCTGAACCTCTCGCTCTGCTTCTGGCCCCTCCTTGGTCCTGTTCTCAGCTTTGGCCTTCCTCAGATACTGCTTTCCATCTACTTCAATTTCAGAGGGTCAAAACCTAGCCCCTTACTGATCTTTCATGTGCTTTCTTCCAGCCTTGTGAGCAACATCCACCTCAGTATTCCAACTCATAGAGCTGGGCCACGTTAATGCTCCTGATGCCGCTAAGCCACAAACAAAACCAACCCCTGGCCTGTGACTGCTTACAACATACCCTTTCCTCTCTCATTGGCAGAAGCATCCTTTACTTTGACCAGTAACTAGTGATCAGTTTGGAAATACTTGCTTACACCCAACATACATGGATTTTTTTTTCCACGTACGACTTACTCTTTGACTCGAATACAAGGGAATCTTTTTCTGGCATTTTGGGGTGGTTATGGGTTTTCTTCCTCCCAAACACAGTATTAATAAACCCAAGGAAAAACAAAAAACCAAGAAAAAGTATCTTTGCAACAGCTACTGTCCACCTAGAGATAGCTAATGTCATCACATGGTTACAGTCCCTCTCAAAAATGCTAGCATTTCCACAGCCCCACAGAAAACAGCGAATGGGGAGAATGTCTATGCTTTCAATTATCTTCAACTGCTTTACACCCCTTGCTGCTCCAGAAACAATCATTTTGTAATTTGTAATAAAAAAAAAACAAAGTGAAAGTTTTTATATGTATCAGCACACTCCATTTCATTTGTGTTACCCTCTAAATAGTGGGACCAGGCTGGTGTTCCTTACCTGTGAGCTCTCAGTGAATCCACTTGTGCTTTGTCTCTGAACACTGCACTGCCCTGGAGTTCTCAAACACAGCAAAAGAGAAAGGAGAGAGCATGGGTGAAGACTCTGCAATTCTTTCCAGAACAATGCTTTGCACAGAACTGCTGGCTTAAAAATAGTGGCTTGCGCGGAGGCCAGGAAATTTGACTTGTGATAAAATGCAACCTTTCCCACTTTTAATTCAAAACATTTTATGTAGTAAGAACCTAATGAAGAAATTACCTCTTGCTTTTTTGCAGGTCTTGTGACAGATTGGTTTTTCAAGGAGATATCCCCACCTGTGTCAATGAATGCCAGCGGTCCTGGTGGAGCTGCTGAGATACACTTGAGGTAGCCCAGCATGGGAATACAGCAAGGAAGAAAAAAACCAAGCACAGGCATGGTCAGAAAGTCTTTGGGCATGAAAAGGAGTGAACAGGGGGGATGCACTCCCACTAGAATAACAGGATTTTGCAACATGGCTCCAAGTATCACACACACTCTGACGCCTCCAGCAGGATAAATGAAGACACCACACAGCTTCCCAAAGCAGGAGAACGCAGCAACACGTTTAGAGGGGCTACCCATGAAACGTGCACGATATCAGTGCCTGAAAATCCCACTAGCGAGAGACTTGCATCCTACAGTAAATAGCAAAACACCTTTTGCACCTATCAGCAGATGCTGCTTTCTAAAGGATAAAAACCAATTGTTTTTATTAAAGCTGGGTCTTCAATAGGATGGAGGCAGCAATTTATATTAAGGTTTATTCAAAGACTTTTAAGAGGTTTTAAAATACAAACCTACAAACTGTCTTGGCTTTCCAACTGGCTTAACTTTTTGTAGAATGCACCCATTTATACACAGCCTTTCTGACAGAATGAATGTCAAGAATGCAAACAGCATGGTGGAAATGTAGTAGATGATTAGCCCTGTGGAGAAAGTTTCTCCAAGTTTGACTTCTGGTCAGTGTACAGCATTTAGGATACAAAAATACTCTGGCGAAGGTGGTCTGTCTTTCACTTCAGTTATAATAAAAGAGATCTCCTAAACTTTACCTAAAATAAACCACACAAAAACCAGAGACAGAGGGGGAGAAAGAGAGAGAGAGAGAGAGGGGGAGAGAGAGAGAGAGATGGCAGATACACAGAGAATCTGCAGCGTAGATAATCAAACCCTTTATTGTCTAAGTTACATTAGACTTGCAACACCATAAAAACCTGTTAAGAAGAAGAAACAGTAGATTGGTAGAGGTAGTAGAAAGTCCCTGTAACAGTCATAAAAGGGCTTTACAGGAGTGTGTCATGCCAAAAAAACTTATCACGTTGCTTAAAAGAGCTGATCAAAGCCCATTTGACTAAATAAATAAGAACACAACTCATTTTAAATACTACGGTCTAACTAAAATAACAAATCAATACAATACAATGATAAAGAAAGAACAGAAATCGTAGGATTCACTTCCAAAACCAGATGGTCGTTAAGGTTGGTTTTCCCCCACCCACTCTTATTTCTTGTTTAATTAAGTGAAAATCTCACTTCTGTGCTATACACAGCATATAATTATTTAAACTGATTTTCCCTACTGTTGTTCTTCATGAAGCTAAATTATGATTGTAAACTTTGCTGATTAGTACGCTGGTAATGGCAGTGACAGCACTAGCTTCTCTGTCAAGGATTCAGGAAGAAAGTTCCAGAAAGACGGTTTTGGCTCTAAATATTAACTCAGATTTTCTAGTTCAGCTTGCCAAAAAAAACCCCCCAATTTTAAAAAGGAGAGAAATTACAAATGTACACTACACTTTCGTGCCATTTTGGGTATAGAAGAGTTTTTAATAACTAAACCACAAACAAATAGGTTAAGCAACTAGCTTTTGTGCATTCCTGAACTGTCACCATTACTTTCTCTCATGGAAAATATGACTCAGAAAAGCAACAAAACAAAAGGAAAAGAAAAGAAAAAAAAACCAAAACCAAAACAAAACAAAAAAGTATCAAAAAAACCGAGAAAGCTAGTGCAAACCCAAAATGATAATCATTAAGCAACACAGCAAAATATTTAATTTTTTCTTTTTTTTCTCTTTTTTTTTTTTTCTGGTGTACATTGGAATGTGTCTATGCGACCTCCCTCAAAATAACTTCACAGAACAGTTAATTACAGTCACTTTTAAGTACTTGCACAGACATTCCTAACTACACCGAGACTTACAGAGAATTCTGGTTTACATCTCATGTAATAGCATAAGGAAAATCTAGTTTAAAAAATACGTAAGAAAGTTAATTTGCATTGTTGCAAGTGTTGCAAAGTAACAAAACCTGTCAAGTAATTTAAAACAAGTACAAGTAACAAGTAGTATCCAGACCAAATTACTGACTACATTTTTTTAAAAAGGTAACACCCCCCCCACCAAAACTGTTAGAACAGAAAGACCATGTTTTAACGTTTTTTCTTTTTTTTTTTTAAACAAATCTCTTGTCAGAAGCCCATTTCTACAAAAACAGCACTATTCCATTACTGTATTAAGTAAACTGTGGTCTCACCTGTATTAAAGGTTAGCATCATTTCTGTACATGTAAAATTATTGCTTTTTTGAAAAATATATTTAGCATGCTAGTTGTTTTTTTAACTCCATTTCCTGCCTTTACAAAATGTTACAATTAAAAAAAAAAAAAAACTAGTAAAGCTTTTGCAAAAATTTTCACAGAAGATTTTCTTTCAAGGCAGCAGTAACTTTTGATAATGCATAAAATTATATGTGCAAAATCTGAAACTCTCAGAAATATTACTATCACACATAGTGTCACAGCAATAAGAAAAGAAAATATTTATATCTGTGGAATACATTTTTAATTGCTTACACTGCATGGTTTAACAACCTGTTATGTGCCACAACCCCACCTTGAAAACTTGCAGTTAAAGAGTTACTGTAGAAGAGGTATATAAAGCTTTTTTTTCTTTTTTTCCTAACACCACCAGTGACCACCAAGTACAAGACATGACACATTTATATGAACATTAACCTGCCACCACAAAAGAAGTTCCTCGTCTTTCCAGAATGTCAGTGGGCCCAAGGAGCAGCGGCAGCTGGTCTACTGAACCAAAGGCAGAAGCAGAGAGCACCTTATGGCCCCAGGGCTGTCTGAATTTGTTCAGTGACACCTTTTCTCTTCTAAAAAGACACATCAGCAGTGTTAGACAGCTGAATGTTTTATTATTTCCTTTTTTTTTTTCATTAAGTGAAGACTTCCTTTGTGACCAGGTTGAAGAAAGTAGCCCTGTTATAAAAAAAAGGTCCTGAGAGTAAAACACAGAAGCCTGGTTTTTTTTTTTTTCTTAGTGTTCAACTAGCTTTTCTTTTCCAAAGCAGAATAGAAGCTTTTCTCTGGAAGTGTTTCAATTTCCATATTCACATACTATTAATGGTGTGCAGTCAAGAGCAAGAGCACTAGAAATGCAAGTGGTCCCCAAACTGTAATGAAACAAACCATTGCAGAATGACGGTCTTTCTCTTTAGTCCCTTTAATCCTTCATCAAGCATTGCTTTCTCAGCACCGAATGCCACCTTTTCCCCGCACCCCCCATTCTTCCTCTCTCTGTTGTTTTTTTTTTTTTTAATTTGCTTTTCAGCATGACAGGCAGTGGCAGTTTCATTAATTAATACCTCTCCAGCCCTCGAATCCACTGCTGTTTTTCAAATGTATCAAACAGTCATTGTGAGCATCAGGGAGGTTTTTGTTACAGTGCTTAACTTCTTCATGCTGTCCAAATCACATAAAGTTTAATTTTTCCAGTGTCTCAAACTTCTCTTGATTAATATAGATGCCTTGTGCCACCACAGCGCTTGCCAACTCCACTGTTTATTATAAAGGAAATAAGGAACCATGGGACTGATTAGTACATCAATTTATATATATCTTGTGTAGCATCTTCATTTATTTTAAGATGATTAACAGCGTGGAGGCACCCCCCTCCTGGCAGAGCACTGCTTCCAGCCTCGTGCAGCAGCTCCGGGTGCAGCGATGGCTGGCAGGGGGATGCTCCAGAGTGCAGGGGGCTGCCGGGGCTCCTCCGCCCAGGATCTAGGTTCCCTTCCGGAGATGCAGCGTGTGGGTGACCTCCGCACTGCCGTGGTCTCTCAGACCCTGCAAGAAGGACAACACGGGTAAGAGCTCATTCTCGCCCCTGCTCCCAGGCACGACCCTCCAAGCAAGCTCTGCCGGCATTCGTTACCCTTTATTAGCATCATGGACATTCATTCTCACCCACCACGCTAGAACACTTTGGGGGCTTGTTTTTACGCATCTCCACCAAGAGCAAACATGTCAGGCCCATATAAAGTCCCTCGTGGACTAGAACAACACGGAACGGGATCTGGCTGAGCAGTTCAGAGAAGGCTGAGAACGAGGGAAAGAAGAGACCTCCAAAAAGTGGAATTTTGTGCTAGCCAAAAGGGATTCATAACTGTATCAGTGTTTCAAAAAGGCTGAAGTTTGAGGTCACAGAGGCAGCTAAATGAAGAAAAACTGAATTCTTGTGCAGGTCTATCAAATGCTAAGGCAGCTTTTTTCCCCCCCTTGTCATCTTCCTTTTATTTTCTTAGCCAATTTTCATGAATAATTACCACATTGAAAAAAAATAGCAGGGATATTCTAAAATCAAGTGAAATTAAAGATAACATCATGAATAAGTGGGAGCCTGCAGCTCCCAAGAAAAGCTTTAAAATGACATTTAGAACATCACTGTCGGAACAATGCAATTTACAATCCTGATCCTAAAACAACATGGCAAGATTAATCTTACATAAATGCATTATCCTTAAGCTAAAGTCCTGATGAAGTGAAACAGACCATTTTAAATTAATGCAACATAAAATACGGCACCCATGTAAAATCCAAGCAAGTTTCAAGCTGTGCCTATGGCAGCCCTCGAAATAGCTAAAGAAAGCCCAGCTCTGGTTGACATAATGTATTAAGTGCATCTATTTTGTTAATAGATTTAGAAAATTCCTAATTAAACCTGGCTCGAGATTCATGACATTTACCAGTCAAAGTTTGGGTTTAAGTCGGAAAGATTTGCAACAAAATTAAAGAAAAAAAAAGCTGCTGTACAGACTGCAGTATATTTGAAATGTAGGAAACAGTAACTGAATGAGAGATGTGATAAAACTTCCTTAGTTGGATGCTGAATTTCCCGCAGTAAACTAAGAAAGATGCTTTACATTTTTGTGTGGCTGCATCACGCCTGAGAGACACAGCCACAATTCCAGGAGGAGGCATTCATCACTGGAACGCCTCGTATCAAACCAGCTCCACGTACACGGGGGAGCACGGCAGAGGGAGGAGGGAGGGAGAAAGGGAGGGAGGGGATGGCAGGCACCTTGCCCCACTCTCCCTGGGCAGGAACTGGGAAAACGGGTGTAATTAGGGGCGCTCTTTTGGGATGGACAGCCTGCGTGGTGGTGAAGGCATGCCCTGCCTGTCATGGACCTCACAGCACAAGGGATCCAGGAGAAGGACAATCCATCCTCCCCACACCTGCAAGGACAGCGCATAGGGGCTGGAAGTGGTGGGTGGCTGGTCCCCTCTTGGCACAGCTGTGCTCCCAGTTTCACCAGGGAACAACACCTGAGCTTCATGTGTGCCAAAACCCACCCAGGGGCTCACCCCTGTACTCACACTGTCCCAAGGTATGGCCAGATTTTGAACCAGCTGATACTCCTGAAATAGAACGTTTTCCCTTTCAAAATGTAGGCTTTCCTCACTTCCAGTGAAAAGCAGCAGATCTTTACATGAAACCTACAGCTTCCATGCCAAAAGCTGCTTTCATGGCAACTTCCAGGGCTTTTCCCAGTTTGTGTGCATATTAACATACTGGAGACAGATTACTGCATGACATTGAAGTAAATTGCAAGGAACACAGATATCAGTCCAGTTCGCTGGCAATGGGCAAGTGTTGGGACAAGAACTACAGCTCCTAATCCTGTCTCTAATGCTCATAAAGTAACAGACATACAGTACATGCATATTACTCAGATGCCAGTACAGCAGCCGCCATGGTTCCTTGATTGTTTGCATTATAATCTCCATATGTATGAACGAGACAAATTAGGTTGCCATTTATTTGTTCATTATCTATTATTTTGATTAATGGAATTCTTGTTCTCAGAATAACTATTTAAAAATAACATTTGCAATAATGAGGACTGAACTATTAATCATGATCTTTAAAAGAAACTCTGCAAGGAACTGGGGCAAGACATTTCACATGAACTAATGTCATAAATAGGATTTCTAACAGACAATACTAAAATTCTGAGTGCAAGAAAACCCAAACCAGCCAAACTCAGAAACCAATTGTTTAAATAACTTTTTAATGTGGGTTAGGTTTTTCTGCCTCCTCCATTTCTCTGTAAAGTTGCTTTAGGACAAGCAAAGCTATAGTGTTGCTGGACTATAAAAACATTAAAGGTAACAGATGTGCCCAGCTTTTCCCCCAAGCTCCTTTAAAACACACACATATACACACGTAAATATAGTGTTTTCTTGATGGTTCTTTCCAATCTGTCTATCCTCCAAGTTCTGGCTATTCACATTTATGCTATTCCAAGTATTGAATGCTGCAAGAAATATTTAAAAACACTTATAGTGGAGAAAATTAAGGTTTATGGACCCCTTAAGGAAAGTGCTTTACCTTTGTCACACAGTAGGTACATAACCTACTGCACACCCCTCTTTTCAGTGAATGAGGCCCAAGAACTGTGGTGTCCAGAGCTGTTTCAAAAAAAGGCCCATCAGTGCTTTCTGGCATGGGGAAAGCTTCAGCCAGAGAATTCAGGATACCAACAGTTCGGTTTTTTCCCCTGGACTGTAGCTTCTACCTGATTTTCTGTAAATAAAAAGGTGTTTTTCTGGAGAGGACAAAGGTTGGAGTTTTGGGAGTTTTCCTCATTTCAGTCACACAGAAAATGGAGAACTTGGGAGTCTCTAGCTCCAATGCTGCAAATATAGTTCACATACACATACACTCAATTAGAGAAAGTTCTCCCTCATTGTTAACCAGTAAATTTGAAGAATTTGAACAACTAATTTCTTGTCCCTTAAAATTTTTAGAGCATATTGATTGACATTGATAGAGTATAAATGATATTCCTAAAGTTGGCCAAGTTTTTGTACTGCTTTAAAAACGCAGAAGGAGACGTCGAACACGTGTGGCATGCGAGTTAGAAACTGCTACCACTGCTGTCACCACTGTGAAAAAGCAGGCTCCAGACTGACTCCTGTCCCACTGGGAATTGGGCTTTTGGCTGCAGTGCCACAGCATCAGGCAATGTCTCTGAAATGACCCCATGCTTCAGGAGAGCCTTGCTTTGAGATACTCACAGCGGCTTTGAGACACACGTGGTTGCAGGGCCCCTTCTGAAGGGGAGCCAGCTTTTGTCTTGCCATGTATATGTAATTGGACTGTGCTCCCCGAATTCATGCCTACTAAATCGTGTCTCTGGATGTTGCTTAGAGTATTCCAAACTAAGATACATATTCATTGTGGATAAGCAAGCTTAATTATGTATATACTGGGATATTTAGCATTTATGAAAATATTCAGAATATTCAGTATATTTATTATGGCAGCTTTTCAAGAGAATCTACATGACTTAGCACAGATTGTATTGACTTGGGGTATGTAATGAGCATTTTTTTGTCCTTTAAATAAAGAAGAACAGGAAATATTCCAAAGTTCATGGGAAATTAATTTTATGTAAAAATGTAATTTTGGTTTTGTTGGGGTTTTTTTAAAGCATTCAGGTAGAAATAAGAAACCACAATAAATAACGTTATGAATGAACATCTTATTCCTACATTTTATTTATATTTCATTGGTGCTGATAACAAAGCATGAAACACAGCCCAGTGCTAACAGTAGCAACACTGTGTGTGTCTGATCTTTTTTACACACTGCTATAGGTGACCTCCTTTTCAGGGATGCTGAACACCTGCACCTCCTGTTGGTGGTTCACTACCCTAAAATAGGGTTCTTATTTAGACACCTAAATATAGATTTAGCTGGTTCATTTTTGAAAAAGCCTGGCTGTAGACCCTATTTTTAACATGTGGAATTAGAATTATTCTGTGTTAAAACTGCTATACCATGCAGCACTGTTGTAAGCTACCATGCTGGGGGATTTTAAAAGCCATACCTAACATAGTTTCACAAAGGAAACCTTTAGAGATGATCTTCTGGCTGACTAGAGAAGGGAATGGGGGAACTGTAAAATACTAATGTTAATATATTTACTCTTTAGCAGGCTACTCAGGGGAAGATATTTTACCTGTGAGGTGGAAACATTATGTAAAGTGAATCATTTCCACTTGACATCAGAAAAACCCCTCTTTCCTTCTCAAACTACCGTACATGGTAACTATTGTTTCTTGCTCGGAGCATGTGCATGGCACTTCTGTAACTTGAACTGACTTTACACCATAAACTCTCATGAATAGATCTGTCCCCAATTAAGAAATGAAATGAAGACATGGAGTGACAACGTTTAAAGCAGGAAATGGTAATGTTAACAGAATGCTGCAGGCACCGTTCTCAGTGAGAGCTCATCTCTGCGTTTCTAAAGGCCCCTACAGCTGCATGTGGAAATGAGAATATTCCCTGTGTAACACCCAGGGACTGTGCAGGTGGAGTCTTCTGGGGGAGCACGACGCCTGCCCGCGACGAGAGCTGTTGGGGCAGACAGCTGAACAATCCCACCCGACACAGACACTGACAAATTGAGACAAAGGCTGGTACTGGGGAGCAAATAAGACAAAAGAAAGGGAACTGTCTCCTGCAGAAGTGATCGCACATCATCTTCTGTGTGAGAAATACTGACTGGTTCAAGATGAAGCCATTCATGAAGCTAACCCCTGCTCAGTGTTCTGCTGCATTAAGAGGTGCTGTAATTTAATCAAATGCTTTGAAGGCAGACTGGCAGATAGACAGAGCCAGCTACTTTTGCCATGGAAGATGTTAGTCAATAAATCCTGGCATGACAGTAGTTTACAAAGACAAAACTATGAGTCAATTTATTGTGCAGTAATACAACCCAAATTACAAAAAAGAGTCTAGATGGGGTCTGAGCTGCCACATTTCTTTTTTGGATATATACAGCCATTCCAGAACTTTTTGGAAATGCATTTCCAACTTTGATCTTACATTGTCTTCTAGAAGAAGAAAGCCCAGATGCCTTCGGAATGTGATCTCAACTACACATGAGCAAAAAGCATGAGCATGGAAAGATGAAAGAGCATTTTAAAAGATGCTTACATTTACTAAATCTACATTACTAAACTGATGAGAACCAAAGACTAGCTCAGCGAGTTGGCAGAGCTGCAGTGTTTCACTCTGTCACATTGACTGTGTCTCTGTCGTTCACTGTTACTGAGAGATGTATCCTTGCACAGTTTTATCAGATAAGTATCACAAGGGGGACACTACAGCATAACTTGGCAGCTACTGTCCCACAAAAGCAAAGCAAACATTGCCCACAACAACTGAAGTGCTATGCCATCTTGAAAACTCTATGAGGATTGTTGGCCACTCACATGGCTTGATGTCAATTCAGATGCTCCCGTGACACAGGCTGGGTTCCCCATGCAGCCTTTGGGCCAGAAAGATGCAAGGGCACAGAGAAGGTGCCAAGAGTCTTCATGAAGGGTGCACCATATGAACTAAGCAGTGCGGTGGTGCTCAGTGAGAATATTTACTGAGCAAGTAGAAACCAATTCCTAAACTTCATAATGTTGGGAGTAGCATGGAGATGCTTTCTCTAAGCATGGCAAAAAACATCTGCAATAGTTTAGTAAGAGACAGGAGGACAGGGGCTGCTGTAGTGAAAATTAAACTGAAGATGAGGATGAAAGGAAAAGTGAGTGATGCTGGAGGCAGTTTCACAACAGATGAGAAGGTGTGCTCTGAAACCCACCTGCCAAGCTGCAAATGGAATGGGAAGGTCCAGGCTATGACACTATTCTCCAAAGACATAAGAGACATGAAACAAATTAAATTTAATTATTTTCTATGTAACGGCTTTGTCATGTATAATTCAGAGCTCTGAGAAGTGCTTGTTAAGACAGGAAGCTGTATGCTAGTAACAGGAAACCACACTAACAGAGTCCATGGAAACTGGTGAATGAGAGCCTTTCAAATACTGGATATCAGGGTAGAAATACTCTTCAGAAAAATATAGACTAAATGTTAATTGTCTTCTTGCAGCAGAAAACTTGTTAATAGTAAAAGCAAATTTTCAGGAATTCTTTATGTAGTACCTCACTATCACATGTCAGGGCACATTACAGTTACCTATCCCACCCAGTCCCCAGCAAGTCAGTAACATGTTTATTTAAACACTAACTACCTGCTTTACAATTAACTGACTCTCTATATATCAGATTCTGATAAAATGCTTAAAAAATTTAAGAGCTAAAAATTGAGCAATACCATTATTATTTATACATGGTATAACACAGTCAGTGCTTTACTGATGAGTATCACTGTGCAATTTTTTCCCAGCTACCACATTAAAAACCAAACACCCAATTAATTGTAAAACATACTTGTTTTGGGGCATCTGCGGAGGTGGTGTGAACTTCAGTACCTCGGAGTCCATTAGACTCAAATACCACTGTGGGAACAAGGGGGCTTGTTAACAGATGAACATTCAAGCTTCGTTAGTGTGTGTACATTATTTGAGACCATTACAGATTAACCACGTTCAAAAAAAGACACCAGCTACTAGCCTGTGGCCGGAAAATACCAATTTACCGTAACACTTACTGTAAGAGAGTGTGCTAATGGCAGCCTAGGGCCACTGCCCTTTTTAATTCAGGCTTCAGCGCTGAAGAAAGCAATCACTGACAACATTAATTATCAGTGTATGTGTAAAGGGACCCTCTTCTTGCATTACTTACCATTTGGCTTCTGTCATTTTGCATCAGACTGGCTTATGTATGCATCATTCACACTTTTGAGGAGGAACCTGCTACTCTCGCTGTCTCATGCAATGCTCAGGAGGTCTCCTGACACCGGTGGCTTCAGCCTCCTCCAGCCTCAACCACAGACCGTGTCAGGTTAAAAATGGCTGGTAGGGATTCCCCATTTAAGGGCTGACCAGTCTGAGGAAAAATCTCGTTTCCCACAAAAATGTTCCTGTCAACAGCAATGATGAGGCAAAACAAAGCCTTATGTTGTGCTGAAAGGGGTACTTTGATTTCAATTTGTGCTGGTGGCAACAGAATTCATTAGCATATTCATTTCTGAGTACCCTACTCTCTAATTAAAATAAAACATTTGCAAACAGACTTATCTTAAACGCATTGCAATTTTATGGAGTTGGAGCAGGGATCAGGTAAGCAATATTTGGAGAACAAGAACAATAGTCATAAAAATAAAAAAACCTCTCTATTAGATTTAGGTATTCACATGGTATGTGTAATATAATTCTTGGCATTTTGTTAGCTGAATCTGAAAGCAGGCATGTGGGAAAGGGGGAAAGCAAGAGTGAGTGAGAAAAGGTACCTGCGTGGGACCTCTGATGAGTCCTGAGGTGGCTGGGCTGGGTAAAGCATTTTCCACATTCTCTGCAGACACAGTCTCCTTGGCGTGTTTGTGTCCTGAGCATCCCTGTAGTCAGGAGAGAGGGAGGGAAGGAAGGAGGAGGGGGTGGGGGGGGAGAGGAGAAAGGAAAGTTGAGAAGAAAACATTATGCCAGAAGAAAACATCATTAGTATGTCTAATGTGTCATTATGTGAGGCTACCTTCAGGCCCTGGATGACAACTGTCAGCCTTCATCTAGGCACTGGCTGACAGGCCAGGCACACACAGGACTGCAAGAATGCATAAATTACATTGAATTAAAAAATGCTCCCCATGATGTGCCCGCACCAGGACTGGCATGTCAGGTGTGCGCTTTTCAGAGCAGCTGGATCCACTTCTCAGCCATCACCCAGCTTTGTCAAGCAGTACATCAGGCAAATCAAAGTGACTCCAGCGTGGCGGAGACAAGTCACATGGATAATAGGAAGTGAGTAGGACCAGAGCCTGACTGTCCCCCCCAGGCGGCAATACCTCAGAGACAAATGCAGAGCGAGTGGAGCCATCGCAGACTGATCAAACCTTTCGCCCCTGCCTACCTGCCTGCCGGTGCTGCTTTGACCCCGGACCTCTGAGGCACAGACGAAAGACATCTGTGAATGAAAGTGTCATTCCGGACATTTTGAGCTGGTAGCAGCACAGCAGCCTTCCCCCAGCCCTGGGTAAACATGTTTTCTAGGCCATTAGCATTTGTGGAAAACCGCTCAAACCTCTCCTTTTTCTCCAAAGGTCAGTTTACAGCATCTGACTTAAAGGGCTGGTCTTTGTCTTTTTGCTGCTGATCAAAAAAGACACATTTGACTTTTATTGGGCTTTTTTATTATTAAAAAAAATGTCTGAACATCATCTTTTCTATTTTGGTAAAACACCCTCTTCTGAAGAAAAGAGTTGATGTTTCCATTTGCCACTGGAATACTTTGGCTTTTAAAGAAATTCTGAGAGGGATGTCAACAGAAGTGAAGTTTCAGCTTTTCTTTCATATCCCCCCCCCCCCAGTTACAGCATTTAAAAAGAATAAAATTGTGAACAAAAAACTGGCAACAAAAAACCTCCACACAACTGAAAAATCAACTGCAGGATGCCAGAGGATTCATCCAAAATACGGCTGCTGCATCTGAAAATGAATGGAGAAGAAAGACAGCTGCCACCTACTCTTGTTATGACACCAAGCATCCTGGGATGGTTTTCACCAGACCATATACTGCAAGGAAATGTCTTGCTGAAAAAACACTCCTAACGCCCCACTCACAGATTGTTTCCTCCTTTTATAATAGCACCTCCTGCAGATGGCAGCACAGCCTGCATAATGCACCTGAGCACTCTTGCTCACAAAATTAAGTTTCTGGCAGTCAAATACAAAATCATGATTTAGGGGGAAATCCAGATCAGGTATACCCCCACACACACACAAAAAACCAAACCAAACCAAACAAAATCCCCCCACAAGAAACAAACAAAAAACCCTAACAAAATAAAGTTTTTAAAATCACATAAGTCTCCTAAGTATCAATGAGAACCTTACTGAACTATAAGGGGACTGGCTTGCCTTGTAAGGAAGTCACGATTAAAGCAGGATTTCTGACCTGTTATGAGCATCTTTCCCCTCACTGGCCAGAACTGTAGCTGCAAGCTGAAAAGCAAAGCTGAGGGAAGTGCATTGAGGAACCAGCTGTGGCCTTTGCAGGAGTGCCATGCTGACTGCTGGACAGGCAGGGACCGGCAGAGCAGCTCTGTCAAGCCCAGGAAAGCCGGCCTCCTCAGGTCATGGTTCTGACACCTCTGGAAAGACATTTAATGGCTCTATAACCCGCATCTCCTTCTGCTGAAGGGGAATACACTTATCTAAGCAGCCATCACAAACCCAATCCAACAGCCATCATGGAAGCACTGCTCCCACCCATGAGGGAAGGTTTAAGATGCTGTTGTAAGCCAATGTATAAACACCGAGGGTGAATGGGTTAAGACTTCCACCTAACCCCTCCCTAGCACTCACTTTACAGGAGTTATTCAAAAAGCAGGTGGAAAAAATTGATCAGTTCCAGGTGTACTTGCCATTGCTGCATTTCCTAAGTTAGCACCAAAAGGCTTTCCATAGTTCAGAGCTTTGAGCCATGGTCGTGGCTGCTGCAATGCAATGCCCCTATCAGTCATCACTCAGGTTATCCTCTATGTGAACAAAAGGGGGTGAATGACTCCAGGTGTTTGCAAATTAAGGTAAATGAACAGGACTGTGTGAATGGGAGTTCCTGTGAAATTCATGCTCCAAGTTGGTCTCAAAGGAGCCCCAGAGAAAGAATGCATCTGCTGCCATAACCCACCCTTTCCTAATATGTAAATGGCATGAATAAAATAAATACCCACTCTTAATTATAACAGTAAGATTCTCTCTACAAGCATTTGGGAAGATTGGGCAGTGTGAAACGAACTTAGCCCACGCACAGCAAGCTTCATGTCTGCAGCTGTTTCACAACACTACATACAACAACTCTCTTCCAAGGACACACTGGAACAAACACAAATGTAAAAGAAAGAATCCCAAAAATAAATGCAGCCACTCAAAAGGACGTTGTACTACTACTGTACTACTACACACTAAAATAGTCTAGTGTCATCCAAGATGACATCATATACCAAAAAAACCCAAGTCTATTGGGAATATTCACTGAGGGGAAAAAACATGACAAATAGTATACCTAAGAGGGATTTTTGGCTGTCCTTTATGTCATGATTGCCACATTCACATTACGGTATTAAGGCTAAATTGGATGATGCATACTGACTCAGAGGACTCAGCCTATCTAGAGCCATATGTTATTTCAGACCAAGTTCAATTACCCTCCTCTGTTTGCAGTTGGTAGGATCTCGTTCCTTTTGCCTGAAGCAGCTTTTTATTTGAGTGCTATGAAAAACAGCCATCATGCCAATTGGTTTGGAGAACCATCAACAACCTGGAAGTTGTATATAAAATGAAGACAAGCTACATTAAAAAAAAAAAGAGGTTTCAAATTCTGAAAACTTGATTGCTGTAAAACACTTAGAATGAAAGAAGAGGTTTCAAAACAGAGATGGGCACTAAATAACTCCCAGTTAAAGTGTCTCTAGAAATCGCTGCCCAGCAAAAACATTTTGGCAATAAAATCCCTCTTTTAAAAGGCAGGTAAATAGAGATCTCTTTAGAAACCCGGCCCCTATTTTACTTTGTTCCAAAAGTCATCATGAATTTTCTGGTCCGTGCCTTCACTAAGTCATCTTCTATTTCCTAGCTTTTACTGTTTTTCTCTTATCCCTCCTAACATGGCTGGGAGCTCACTGGATCAGTAAGATTTCTCTCAGCAGGCTGACACAATGTAATATTAAATAACATCAAGGAGGGCACCCACGTGAAGGTACCCCAGGTTGGTGGTGGAACAACAATCCACTGGGGTGGCAAAAGCAAAGCTGGCTGGACAAAAAAAACCCCTAAGGAACACTAAAACGGAAGTTTTAGAAACTAAGCATGTCTTCCTCTGCTTCCTTAACAGAACCCAGGAGCCTGATGTTGGTTACAATCATCGCTCAGCCCCCAAGCTCCTGTGAAATGATCTGCTCAGTAAGTAACAGTCAGCCCCTACACAGCACCACCTTTGAAATGACTGAGCAGAACTGACAGTGGGGTGCATGAAAGGTGCAACTCACTCATGGACTATGTCAGACAGATTCTGCCTTCGTATCTGCTCCAAAAGGCCCTTCCACCAAGAACCTGACCTAACACTCTGGGCTCCTTCCCTGCCTCAACTTGCACACACCTTCTGGGCACCAGACCACAGCTGTCCCTAAGACTACCAGCTTCCAAGCATCCTGGATTTTGTACCACTTGCAAAAGCTCCATTTCACACATGCTTTTGACAAAACAGAGCACATTACGTCAAGGGAGGACACCAGAACACCAGCCTGGAATGTGTGCTCTTTTCATGTGGAGTTGATCTGTATGACTTCTACAAAGAGAAGAAGGGTATAAAAAATATCATGGTTCACAAGTGGTGAGAGCTAAGACTATGGCTCCCATTCTCCTCCCCTACAGACACATCTCATGTGTAATCACTCAGTCTGATTTTCAGTTTCCACTGAGAAACTAATTCTGGCAGACCATCAGAACAGTATGGTTTCAAATGCAAATATATAGGTGTATTTTTATTTACATAGCAGTTGAACTTTTTTAGTCCCTGAACTTTTAAACTGGCTATTTGCACAACTGATTTTTCTGCTTATGTGAATTAACAGACACATGTTCAGCTCTACCTCTTTTTAATTGTAAGCATACAAACAGATCAAAAGACTCATTTGAAAAATACCTAGCAGCCTTTGATATGGACAAGGAAGATCTTAAGACTTTTGTCAAGAAAGACAAAGGACAATGACAAGTGATTATCCCTCTGTGTTGTTGGAAGACTTGTTTGCAGACAAAATTGAACAAAACCTCCAAAATAACATCACAGATAAGCCCCAGAGGATGTTTATTTTGCCTGAAGCAAAAAGATGATGATGTGTGCCAGCACCAGCATATCAGGGAGATCTTCCTGTGACAGCACATCTGTGTAACTCTAGTCTGCTTGAAGAAAGAGGACAAAGGAACAGCAGTACTCCAGGTGGAACCAGATACATTTAACCTGAGACAGAAATGTCACACAGTGCACAAGGGGGGGATGCTGCAATGTTAAGAGAGCAGTAAACAAACCTATTCAAGCCTATCCAGCAATGATAAAAACATTGAACTTGTAATCCTGTTAAAGGCAGAGAAGGAAAAAACTGGGAAACAGCACGTCATGGCTCTGAACAAAGAAGGAACAAGCAAGCTTCATCCTTGGCTATGGAAGGGCTTGTGAAAATCTTACCTGTGTGATCTAGGACAGGGCTGTTGGCACCACAGGTTTGGTACAGTGAAGCAAGGTCCTTTGGAATGTATGTTTTAAAGATATTTAAAATGTCCAAATGTTTCTCATGCCCATCTGATCCCAGATCCTGTTTGCTGGAGTGTAAAGCTGGAGGAACTCCCACAGTGCTAGGCTGGGGCTGCAGCAGTGGACTCGCTCGCGCTACCGCTGTGCAGTTTCCCAATGTCCTCATCTCATTCCCAGCCTTCACGTGAGGCTCCCTCTGAGGCACCGACGGCTCTTCATGTTTAGGGAACTGCTCATTTTTGCACAGAGGACGGTACTGCAGCAGGGAGGTGTATTTGGCCTTCATGGAGTCGGATGCACAGTGCTTACCTGGAGAGGCAAAACCAGAACCTCCTTGGGGAGCCACATACTTTTCCACTTGCTTACTGTTGGTGGGCTGCATGCTAGGCCTGGATATGACCGTTTGAGTAGGCATTACACTTCTGCCATAGCTTCCCATTTGCGTAAGTTTGGAATTTGCTTCATATTTGCTTTTTTGTTGTGCTGCTATGCTGTATTGCTCCTGGGAATGGTTTAACTTGGGCTGTCTGTACCCATCCAGACCTGACACGCGTGAACCACAGTGGCCGACGGCATGACTGTCCTTTGACGGATGCGAACTCCCAGACTTTGCAGCCATCCCGACAGAAAGAGAGCTGGGTTTGGAACCTGGCAACGCACTTGGCACTTGAGTACGTGTAAATCTGGCAATGGGCAAAGGCTGGCATTCCTTACCACCGAGGACAGGAGGGGGGCCAGTGCGCCCACTCCTTGCCAGAAAGACCAGGTTGTTTTTAATACTCTTGAATCCATTCTGTTGAACCCAAGGGGGTACCATTGAGTTACAGCTGATTTTGTGCAAAATTCTTTTGTGCATCCACAGGACTTCAGGATAGTAGGTCTTGTGACTGCAGAAAGGACACGGGTAGATAGTTAAAGCAGCCTGCAAGGATGTATTCAGATATTTATTGCATGAATTATCCCTTGTTGATTTTTCACTCAAATCGAGTGGAGCTACCTCTAGAGCTTCAGCACCTTTTTCTATCAGAGGATGCTCCCTGTGCAAGTCTAGCAAATTTTCTCTAGCACGACTAGCCTGCACTTCAAGTGACATTTTCAAGTCCATGACCATGTCTGAAGATGTCTGGCCCACACCCAAAGCAAAGCTAGCAATGTGACTGGAGCAAGGAAGCCCTTGGCTGTGATGAAATACTGGCATCTTTATGTCTGCAGAACCCTGGTATTTCGAAAAGGGTTCCTTGATGACACTCTCCAGTGCTGACACTAGAGCAGGAATCTCTGGTTTAGATTCCCTGGCCTCATTTTCTCTGGCGTTGCAGCCTCCCAGCTTTGGGAGTTCATCCAGCTGAGATGTTATCATTGGGGTTTCCTCTTCGGGGAAGTTGCAGTGGTATGGCTTTCCATCTGAATGGGACAAACAAAAAAACATCACTGTCATTTTACACAGAAAGGAGCCCAAAAGACAAAGCAAAATTCAAGGTTAGAATAAAATAGCAGGAGAAAAAAGAAAACTTTCGTATTGCTATTGTAATGACATTCTACAGACCAAATGTAATGTATGAGCAAGAAAATCTTGAAATAAGACACAACAGTTCAATTTACTTTTAAAGAAAACCGTGGAGTCTGGATCAACTCTCTAATTCTGCATGTTCATGACATTTTGAAGAAAAAACAATTCAATAATGTACCCATGTCAAAATTCTGGGACTGCAAGAAAAATAAACAAATCTGCAACCATTTAATGCTTTAACAAAAGCAAAGATAATGGAGCCAGATAAAACTGACCTAGTTAAAGGTCTGTCAGTGCTTCCATTACAAGCCCCTATTTTCAAAGGGTTTATAACTCAGCAATAAAAATTGGCTCCACATGGAAATCAACCATATAAGCAGGTATAGCATACAGAAAAAACTGCCCACTTAAGGGGGACTTTTGCAGCAGCCAAGTATAAAAGATGAGTTATAGAGGATGTAAATTTGAATTTTCTGTCCCTTAGTTTAAAGTAGATATTTTTCTTTTGCTTTTGTAATGTATGTTTATGTTTGAGTCAAATTTTAGGAAAATTTTGTGACTGCTCAATCCATAGAAAGGTAAGAATTCAACATTTCAGCCATTTAGATTACAGAATTCAAAACACACTTTTGATTTTCTTCATTTTCTTTTTCATTTCTCAGCTCTCCAGAGTGAATTTATCCACCTAACACATGTCCTGGGAAGGGAACATACTGGGCAGTAATTAAAACCGTTTAGAGTGAAAGAGAAGAGTAGGATTTGTTTTGCTGGGAGCTTGGCTACCTCTGCCTGCTCTCCCGATGCCGACCTCTCCGAGCCACTGATGAAGCCAATGAATCCCTTTAAATCAGTTCACAAATCAATTCCACAGAGATTTTCATCACAGCAGTAATGCTTACTGCACTGAATCCATTTAGCATGTAACCGAATTGAATCATCTGACAAACTTTCAGTTTCAATTAACATGCAGTGAATGAGCCACTGCCAGGCAAGTGTAAGGAGACCGTGCTCCATCTAAAGCGTCACCAATCCAAAGTGATCACGGCATCCGTAGGAGGGGTGAGAAGGGGAAGGAGTGAACTGCTCTAGAGCTGCATATCCTCTCACATCAGCTCAGAAAAGCCAGCCCTTCAGAAAATCGAGCACTGTTCGTTAGCGCAGGGCCTTGCCACGGGCATTATTCTGCACAGTGCAGTAGAAGAACCACGCTGCTGGCTGGAAATAAAGTCTACTCAGCCTCACCTTCAATTCAAGCAAAAACATTCTTAAGCTTTTGTTTAATTCGAGGTAATTAGGTTAAAAATAACCCACAGGTTTGCAGCCTTGCAGGGCTGAATGCTCACTCTGCTAAGATCATTTTCCTTTCCAGCTCTCCAAGGGGGTATATTTTGGGGGAAAAGAAACCCAGCCTAGAAACTTGTTTTTCCTGTGATGCAGGGGACAGGGTTTTGGGAAAGCACATGCCCAGCACTACTAGCCAAATTTACAGTTTGAAACAAAGACGCTGCATGCAGCAGTGAAATCTGACACTGCACATCTGTGTTGTTTTCAAAGCGGATCTGTCAAAGCCCAAAATATTTGTGCTCTTAAATAAGATTTTAAGGCTTCTCTTTATGATCACAAGGAGTGGCTGCTTTGATCATTGTAGTAAATAATAAAGCAAAGCAAAACCAAATTCTCTGGTTGCAGCAGTACTCAATGGAGAGAGAACCGACCTGCTGGCTATGCTGGGCAGAGGAGGGAGGTGGGAGACCACTGCCAGCCCCGTCCCAGGGACTGCAGAGCTGGGACGCTCTTGGTCCACCTGGGGCAACTGTGACAAACAGAGGCATGAGCATTTAAACGTGAGTCCCAGCTTGCTCTGTACAGCACAGACATTTCTGGATACTTTCTTGCTTGGTCAAAATCTATGTACCAAGCTGTTTCAAGCAAAGAGGACAAGGTCAAACAGACTGAGAGGTGGCACAAGTCAGATCTGGGCTTGGTCTTCAGGTCTGGACTGTTCCGTTTAGGTCTGTACTTGGGGAGTGGAGAAGGGAAAGCAGAGAGACAGCCTGCACTACCACATGCCCCAAGTAAAGCCTGGGACTGCGAACTTTGAGGTGGCTGCAGTCCTTTTTGCCCTATTTCCTAGTGCGTCCATCTATGAAAAAGGGATTTTCCAGGTGGAAAATGGAACACAGAGCAGGAAAACAATGAAGGCATTTCTGAGCTGTATCTAGGCTTGCAGTTGTCCTAATGCTGTCAGTGCATTAGATGAAAATTTGTAAGGCTATTACAAAACAACCATAAGCTTCTAACATCTCTTCATAGAGTCCTGCTAGATTCAATTCCTCTGATGCCTCATAAGAACAGAAACAAACATATTAGGAATAATTTTAAAGCTTAGATCAGGAGGCTCAATAGCAGTATTTGTGTTAATTGCTCAAGTTTCACTTAAAAAAAAACCAAAACCAAACAAACAACAAAAAATGAACAAGGAAACAAAACCCCAAACAAACAAAAAGACCCCACACCCCTACCCCTCCATCACAAGATTTGGACAGAAACGATTTTCACCTGCAGGCCAACTCAGACTTCTTCGTCAGTACAAAGCACAGCCTATGCTCTTCCCTAGCCCCATCCTGCTCTCCACCAGGGATCCAACACTACAGATCTCAACACCCAGACTGCCATGTGGTATCCTTCCCATCGTGGCAGGTGGTCCAGGCTGGGCAGCGAGCAGGTAATAAAAGCCAGGTGGAAGAGGAGATGCAGGCAAAAGCAAGAGAAGATGGTAAGCATACCCAAAAATATAGGTAAAGTATTTTTAGAAAAATAGATTAAATTTATTTCTGCCTGCTCCCAGCCACTTGCCCCAGCTGAAAAGGAGTACTAACAATCCTTTTAAATCACTGCTATAAAATACTGTTCTAACCAGTGCAGTGCAGGCATTACTGTCACCAGAAACTTTTGAAATTTTATTATGTCCAGGTCAAAGCAAAAAAGCCATGAATGAGATGCCTTCTGCTTGATCTCCAGGGACTATAACTCATACTCTCCATTGAAAGTTCTTTGCTAAGCATGCTCTCGCTTTTCATCCTACAATCTCATCATCTCCTTAATATTTTGTCTCCATTCCTTTGTTTCTTACCCCAAACAGCTGTTTATCTGTTGTACTTTAGAGTGAGAAAGGTCGTTTAACCACAGCCCTGAAGTGTTACAGCTTTTCTGTGTCAGAGATACCTGGGCAACAGCTAAAGCAGAGGAATTGTCCAAGGTGCCTAGCTAGGAGGTGGCTGCTCATGCCATCTCACGACTTCAGTTTGGCTGTAGCTTCAAATAGCAACACCATTGTAGGCCACAGGAAAGCAAAGCAGGAGAGTGCAAAACACTTAACTATATGAAAACCATGGTCTAGAAACAGAAGAACGTTCAGGAATTTGAGCAGTTCCTCGGAAATACACCTAATGCCATCACTCAGTTACTCACACACACAGATAAAAGCGACTCCCCTTCTCCCGACACACATATAACCCTCTTCTCTCTTTCTCCCTCTCACATGCATAAACTCCCCTTTTTTCTTCCCAGCACTGTCTCTCCACAAAACTGAATTTCAGAATGGGCTGCACAGCTGTTTTAATTCATGAGGCTTCCTATAAAGTAAACCAGGCTACAAGGCTGAGGACAATGAAACCGTGATTTCTATTCAGAAGAGCAGAACTGGCTAGAAATTGGCCCCTTTTCTGGCTAGTGTTACAGCACTAGGAGTCTAAGGAAAAGGAGCAGATGTGGTGTGTTTGATTTTCAGTAAACATTTGATAGTGATTTGCACTTTGAAATGAATACTGTAGCTTGATTTGAAAACCGACTGCAAATAAATCATTATAAAAGCAAAGAGTAATATGGGAAGAAGGTGAAATATCGCAAAGACCTGTATTAGGTCCTATTTCACTTGGTATTTTCTTTAATGTTCCAGAAAAGATTCTAGACAGCATGCTAACTTAAATCTCCAGGAAACATCACATTTGGAGGAGCTGCAAAAATAATGGGGACGAGGAAATAATGCACAGGGACTCAGAGAGAATAGAAATGCAGTCTGAAAATAATCAAATGAGATTCATTCTGGGGAAAAAAAGCAGGCTAAGACAAGTGAAGGGAAATGATCCAAAAAAATCCATGCAGTGGGAAGGCAAAATCTGGGCAGAAGCAATGTTGAAAATAACAGATGTTACAATAGACGGCAAGTTAAATATGAGTGTACTAGATGAAGTTCTTCAGCTTAGCTTTCAGAAATAAAAGTACACATTATAAAAACAAAAATAAAACTACCCCTCTGAAAAAGACACAATGGACATGCTGGTCACACTGTGTTTTGAATATACAAAATATATGAAAAACACATATAAAAAATATATATCTATATAAATATATATACACCATAACAATGGGCACTATACAAAAGCCCACAGTAAGCATTATACAATGGGACCCAGCACAGGAAAAAAAGGCAAAAAGTAGTTTTGCAGCAGAAAATCAGATCTTTTATCCTGTGAAAGGAAGGTTCAACAAAAACAGTCCATGCCGCTACAATATCTGTGCAGATCTGCAAATACAGGTAAGTCAGAAGGAGTTCAGAGAACTGCCAAAATAAAGTAACCCACCAGAAAATAAAGACAAAGAGTTCCCCCACATGGCTGAGCAAAGACAGAAGGGTGACAGGCCAAGGTCTGCAGCCTCCCCAAGAGTTCAGGCTCCAGAAGAATTATGTCATCCTGAGCACTGGAGTCTATCAACAACAATCAGATACACTTGCATGCAGAAAACCTCATGATGAACAGAAAAAAAAAAAAAAAAAGATAATACATATTTGCAGCTTGAGGAATAAATGTCAAGGGAAAAGAGGTGAAACACCATTTGGACTGTAAAACCTATATGGACAAAACATGGACTATCAACACATAAAAATCCATCTTTTTCACGGGGAGGCAGAAGGCATGACTTAGTCCTCCCCTTCACTCTAGGAGCACAGCAAAGCAAAACCCCATATAAGCCAGTATCCACACACTGTAACTGCTTTACAGACACATGCCAAAAAACTAACCTTCCTTTCATATTAATTCCAGACATGGTTAGCTTAGGAAAGGACTCCTGGAGCATTCAACAGTGAACCCACGACACTCCTTAGCAGCAGGTTTATCCTCTGAGCATAGCTTAGGCTGTTCAGAGATGTGGTATCTGTTTTTCAGAGGACCATTTGCCTTACCTGAACTATGCCCCCTGTTGTAGCTGCCTGTGGACCAAGTTTTTATACTGCACATGCTGTCCGCCACCTCCCCTGTTTTCTGCTCCAGTTGTGCCACTCAACAGATCCCCTATGTGGTGGCAACGTGGGCATGAGGTGAGAGACAACTCCTACAAACCCTCTCAGGTGTTCTTATAGCACAAGGCCACGTGCCACAGTGAGATACTGGGAAGAAAAGTTACTCTGTTCTGATAGGAGATACAGCTTCTTGTCTGCAAAGCTCCTCTTGCTTTACATGTTGTTTGATGTTTTGAGGGTCTCCTACACCAGCTCCCCAATAATTCAGAGAAAGAGAAGATCAAGGACTAGACTGGAGCTCTCAGCACCACAGGATGGGGTAGGTTAGCAGGTAAGAGGGTGATGCTGAAGGGCAGAAAGCACACAATCAACTAATATCCCTGCTTTCTCTCCGACTAATTTTAGAACTGACAGTAAGTGGTTTTGGCTGAGGTTTGAGGTTTTTAACAGGGCAGAAACCCAGCACAGGTCTTGATGCTGGCTGATACAGATAGTTTATCACTCAGCCAGCACACCCTGTCCCACAGCAGTTTCCCTTCAGCTACACGAGGGGGAAAGGAGAATAATGCCGTCCCATATCCCAACCCAGGAGCACATGGAAAGCAAGTCCCAGGTGTCCCACGAAGTCCTGCCTTCATCTGGTCATGAGCAAGGTGCTTCTGGTTTATGTTACACTGCTTTTTCTTATTACTTTTGATCATTTTTTCCCTTTTTTTCTGTTGTGGCTAGTTGTTGGGGAGTTAGATTTACACTTCTATGCAATCAGCTAAACATTTCTAGCAACACTATACTTCCATCCTTGGCAAACAAACCTAGGCTATGGGTTTACCAACCAGAGACAGCAGCCTTTTGGTACCGTTCGCATTCATTGCCTCCCCATTCTCCTTTTCTACATCTAAATTTCAATAGTTCATAAAATGAACTGACTTTTTAAACTCACGGACAATAATTTCAAGCCAAGGATGCATGATGGGAACTGTTTACTTTCTATCAAGTATTTTTTGGGGAAGGATGATGAAAACCCAGGATCGCACAAGTAGAGAGGTAAGAACTGCTGTTTTGGTTTGGATTTTTGGCAGGGGGAGTGGGCCCAGAGTGGAAAAACAATTATCTGATGAAAAAATTTTAACTTTTTTAGGTACTGTCCTGGTTTTGGTCAGGACAGGGTTAATTTCTTTGGAAGAGCTGGGAGGGGGCATGTATTTGTTTGTTGTTGGGTTTTTTTTAGTGTAAATCGTTTCTTTGTCTTATACCTCTTACTATTAATACTGTTTGGGTTTTTATCTCATTTCTGTTTCCAGTAAACTGCTTGTCTCAATCCATGATTTTTACTTTTTGTGCTTCCAAATAGGAGGGGGAGGAGGAAGTGACCAGCGGCAGCATGATGTTAGTGGGAGTATCAAACTGGAGAATAATATTCCTAAAGCACAACAGGCAGCCTAGAGTAACAAAATTTAACATTTTTTATACCATTTACTTCCCAAACAGTACTACTGCTGTTGCCACAATGATTATATGACTAATGGTTGGTGTCTGTAATTAATTTTTTTTATGAACATGCTATTTTTCAGCTGGTTTTCCTACTTGGTTTTATTTTCGGGCTTCCCTTTATTCCTGGAACAACAATGTACTGATTATTTCACAGTCCCATTTCCTTCATTTCACTAACTTTACCCTCCACAATTTCTAACTTTACCTGCAAGTTACTTTTTACCCTCGTGGTCAAATGCATCATCCTGCCATGCCTGGAGAGTGCAAACAGCTGAAGGGCCCCATTGCATTGTTCATCTCCTTTCCCCTGCAGAACTGGGGGACACTGCAGGGGACAAAAGCTTCTAATGCTTCCCTGTTTCCATTTGACTAATCTCTCCAGCATTGTCCAGTAGGACAGACACCTGCTGCTTGTGAAAACAAAACCCACAGAGCTCTTACAATCGAGACAGCAGAAAACATGAATAGGTGAACATCAGACTTAAATAAAGTTTGTTCAGTGCTGGACCGCACATGTTGAGGTTTCTCAATTATTTTAGATTATTAGTGTTATTATCATCAGACATACTGCATTGGTTTTGCATTTCAGAAAGAATCTGAAATGTCACCAAAGTGAGTGGAAAAAAAGCACAACAACTTTAGCTGATTACATTTGAAACTTAACCTTTTAGGATGAATGAAATCTGAGTCTGAAAACAGTAACAGTACAGCAAAAAAACCCCTTTCTACAAGGTATTCCCTAGCTCAGTAAAATTACAAATTCCTCTGCACAGCAGAAATGCTTTAGAGTTATGTCACACTTCAAGATCACTTTTTTTTCCCCCAAAAGAAAAGGTAGGTCTGAAACCATCCGCACAGCTACAGATGCAAATGCCAGCAAGGTTATTGGAATTTCAAGCATAATCAAGAGAATAGGCACCAACAAAGTAACTAAGGAACTCGGCTGTAAAGGGTATCAGGTCCAAAAGCCATCAGAGTGAAGTGCACGTTGTTAGGTACTGGGAAAAACATGCCTGAAAGTTCACAGTGAACTTTTTCTCTCCAACTACTTGCCTACAATGTTTTCTTGAAGAATATTTGGCTTTGTTGTTATCTAGGGTGCTGAAGCTACAAGCCTTCCAGAAATCAACTGGTTGAAATAGCAGCTCCATGTGCAAATTATTCCAACATCCTCTTGGTACAGTATCTTTTCATTACCTTCAGCTTCACACCAGTGCATGTCAGGTGCAAAAAGCTTTGTACTGAACCCCGAACACAGACCCTCTTCTAGGGCAGGTGCTTTGGGATCTGTCTCCTAGGTATCAGCCCTTCCAGAATCAACACAGACATCAGGGTTATGGAAGGAAAGCATCCTCAGCAGGGCATGTAATGAAGTGAAAGTGCAAATGGAGGTAATATGGCTGCTGCTGGCAGCATGCCACAGACACAACGTTTCCAGTGTTCATCACACTTCTCTGTACCTCCTCATGGCCATTTTTTTGGTAAATCATTCTATACACGGTACATAGGAATTCTGGGCAGTGGCAGAGCGAGTTGTAACTTACCAGTCCTTTCACCTGTGTATTTCTCACAGAGGTCCATAAGCATATTCTCTGACCAGTAGCAGGCAAAAAGCCTCACAAAATAACATGTGCTTATCTGCAGGTGAAGCTGTAGCTCCTGCTATCACAGCATTTCCAAGTGCCTTTTCACCCTTCATCCACATTATATGGACCCAAGGGTAGTGAAGACTTCACTGGTGCTTTCACCATTTGAGAACAAAGTTTGTCTTTTGTCTAGAGCTGAGGGCAGGTGACACTGGTCTGACTTCTACAAAGCAAGGCTGCAACTAATGCATCTGATCCCCATCCTGATGCCACATCCTGCTCACATCCCCAGTACAGCCCCTTCTGGGACTTGGGACTGGACTTCCCAGTCATGGCCCACAGCCCTGCTTTGCCCTCTGGGCTTCATGAGCAACCTGATGTCTTCCCATCTCACAGAGGACTGCTCTAGCTACAGTCTGGATCCTGGAAAGTGGTGGGAATGGTAACTACTTACCTAAAAACTGTGGGTAAAATAAACGGCCAGAGGAATACATACGCAGAACCAATACAAACACATCTGAAAGGACTGCTTGCCAAAATGAAACTGTACCATTTGGCATTGCCTTAAATGCTGCTGCTTATAATATACTTAAAGAAAATTATGGGATATAAAACCCCTGGAATGCTCTGCAAAATTAGGAAGTGATTAGGCCAGATGATACCAATTTGACTCTTAACACAGCTTTGTCGTAATTTCAGAGTTAACAGCAATACAGCAGAACTGGTCCAAAACCTAGGCAGAGTACCTCCATTGTGCTCTCTAGCTGCTGCACATTTCTCTATGTGTGGCCCTGCCTGTGAAGTTTGGTGCAGGTAGATGGAGGAAAAAGAAAGGGTGTAAGACCATTAGGATACATAATTAATTAGCAGGATACATAATTAGCAGGATACATAATTAAATTTCAGAGGGCTGGATTTGAGCAAGGGCTGTTGTGGGTTTTTGGATATCGGTTCTTTTCCTTTAGTTTAAGGCACAGGAAGGTAAGTGCAATTGACTTTGACGCATCAAAAATACTTGCAGAGGAGATGGAAAATTATGACTCTGATTTTTTTAAGCAGGTGGCAGCTTGCCTGTACAATCCCTCCAAACATAGACCCAAACAGTTGTAAATCTTCCTGGAGATTTTCCCTTTCATTCCAACAGTCAGATTTGCCACAATGTCTGCTCCACAGCATCTTCTTGACCACCACCTGTTCATCTTCCTTCAAGTGCATTAAGGAAGAAGGCTTTCCAGGCCAGGACTGTGGACTGGCAGCCGTCCCATACAGCTTAACATTCCTCATCCAATATTTCATTTCTCTCATCATTTGTTAAGCATGGGTAGCGTATCACCATACATCATAAAACCCTTTACTACAACTCCTCAATCTAAAAACAGAGGGTACAGCTGTGCTGTCGGCCGGCATTCTGCAGAAATACCTCAGCTGCAGCCAGCAAGCCCAGCACGGTAACAGAGGCAGCAGTCACAGAAACAAGGAGCTCTGCATGACCTAATTTACCTTGTTTCTCCTGCTAAAGGCCACGCTACCATAGCTGGTGACTCTGCTAGCAGACTCGAGGCAGTTGAGAATCTCTACTGTGCATGTCCATCACATAAAATACAGGAGCACATGACAGAAAGGGAACTTAGATTATAAGTATTACATGTAGTTAAAAATTCAGTAGTTATACAGTACTTGGACAGAAAATCTGCTTTCTTGGGCTTATTGTTTTTCTGGCTTTCAGAGGAAGGAGGACATTGAAAAGAGAATGTAAAAAAATAGGGTTGGAATAGGGAAAGAGGCACACTCTATCAAATCCAAGACATAGGCTGGACAAAACTAAGATTCTATGACCACCACTAGAAACTGGATGGAAACTGGATGCCCTTGGTGAGGTGTGACATTGTTGGATTATAATTAGCATCATTATGTAGTGCTGCAAGCATGTGGCAGGAGAAATGAGGGACCAAGCCCTGCAGAGTTTCCTCAAAGGCCCTATGTCACTGAAAGATCAGAAGTTAATTTGAACAGCTCTGCTCTGGATGGACCAAAGGGAACCAGGGCTCCCAAGGAGGATGTGACTGGAGGCACAAGGGCAGCCTATGACCACTCAGCCAAGGCCACTGACTCGGTACCCAGGGCAGCTTAACTGCACCAAAAGTGCTGTACATGCTGTACACAAATGTGACACACAAATGTGACACACAACCTGCAGCCCTGAGCCAAAGGCCTCAAGAGAGGAGGCTGGAGGTGCCAGACACAGCTCCCCTGTAGCCACCTCTGGCTCAGAATTGGCAGCGTTTGCCCCTGCTGACTGCACAGGACAGGGGTAGTTGCAGGTTGGCTAACTGCTAGGAAAGTACCTTCCCTTTCCCCTTCCCCTGTCCTCCCTTGCAGTAAAAATAACAATGGAAACCACTTCCAGAAAAGTAAATGAGGAATAAATGTCAAGGGAAAACAACTCTGTGACAGCCTTATGCACATCACTAAAGACATCAGCCATTTACTGGCACCTTCCATAATCCCCTTGAAGAGCTGATAGACAAAGCAGGCTGGAACCTAGCACCACCAGCACAGCAGCAGAAAGGGCAGCTGTCTGCAGGAAAAATGTGCTCTAAAAGGGACTTGGAGCTTTAGAATTTTTCCTGACACCAGTCCTTTTATACTGAGAGGGAAATCTGAGAGCTCACAAGAACACCAGAGTTCTGGGTCCACTTATATTCTTAATTTTTAAAGTCTTATTATTCTGAAAAATGAGTAAAGGGAAAGAAATAACTTTTAGGATGTCATTAAAAAGATAAAATAAATAAATACCAACATCTATGAAACTCTGGGGGAAGAGACAGAGCAAGTATTCTGTTTGGGAAAGAAGTCAGATGAGAATCATCCCAGGGTGCATAGTGTAACTCAGAAAGGTCTGGAGACAAGGGTCTCAAAGAAGTCTTGAAAAAAGAAGAACCAGCTGTAAATGTGTTTTAATGAATGTTTAAATAACAGAAACTTTGTTATGCTAAAGAAGGATGGGGAAGAGAAATCAAATCCATTTGAAAAATGGTAACAGAAACACATCACTTAAAATAAGCTTCAGAGACAATGAAACAGTAATTCTGCACCTGTGAGCCATGATTTTTTATATCACCCCCTCATTTTAATAACAGCTGTGTGAAAATGCTAAAACCTTATCAAATCTGAAACTAACTACTGCATGTAGCACATAGGAAGCTTGCTACTCCACTTTCCAATTAGTACCAAGGCCTAAGCTTTAAAAGCAGCAGAAGCAAAAGAAATGCTGAAAAACACTGCCACAGGCTGGCTTAATTTGGAATTTCTCCTTTTCAAAAGGATTAAAAGCAGAAAACCAAACCAAATACACATATCCAGAAGAGCAGGAAACTACTTCGGATTTATTTCCTTACCCCAGCACTCATTTTTTATTGCATTCCTTACAAGTGAGCAGATGAGTATATTTAAGGTCAACTTAAAAACTTGGCTTGATAAAAAAAGGACTTCTACACAAATATCTGCAGCATTTTGCAAATATCACTTTGGCCAAGAGGCTCTGTTAACCTCGCTGGCATCTCTCACCTCCATATTGAGAGCAAGCCCCATGAAAGATCCCTGGGCCTGCCATGGGATTAACAGAAGAAGATTTTAAAATGTCGATAATCAGTTATTTATGAGGAGTCCTTAAACAGAAAGATGTCTGACACTTCAGTGCAAAGCCTGTCTGCTCAGACATGCAAACCCAGCAGGATGGAAGAGCATCTCACTGGGAACCAGGAACAAGCTGCGCTGGCTCTTGAGCAAGGGCTGTGGCTTGGTGTATTTTTGCAGGAAGCAGTACTGACACCTCTCCTCCTGAGGAATTTAAGTGTTAATTATTCCCTGGTGTTCAGCACTTATGGGGACCTGACTTTTTGGAAGATCAAGAAGGCCATCTGCTTTCCCAGAAGTACACAATAGGTCTGGTGAGAACAACTCTGCTGGGGAGTGGATGTACTGGAGAGGGATGAGGGGAACTAAGGTAACCAAACAACCTCCATACCACTCCCCCAGTCATGTATCAATTGCAGGGTCTGTTTTTATGCATGTAACACTTCACAGGGAAAAAAAAAGTATTAAGTTACTAATAAAGAAAGAGTTCCTCAGATCTCCAACATCACTTTCTTATCCTATATCCACACCCTTTTGTTACAAATGGCAGGACACCAGCCATCCTAACCACAGTTGGCTTCTTAAGACTGCTTCCAGACAGAAATAAAACTTGTCTACAGAAGAATGGGCTTAACAAATTAATCTGGTTAATTCAGATTCTTTAATAGTAGAACATCATACAGAGAAACAGATTTTTGCCCAGATATTTACAAACAGCGTGTGTGTGTCTGTGTTCCCAGTATCACCACAAAAAGAAGTACTTAGTACCACAACTACTCTGGCAATGATACAGATTAGGCCAACGTCACAGAAACAAAAATGTCTCGAAAATCCTTCTCAAAGTCAGAGTCATTTTAAATCTATTCACTAAGAGGCATTTAATCTGCGACTTAATCCACCTGCACACCTGACTACACACAAGGTCCAGGTGATAACTACTCCTTATGCACAGATATCAATCACATTGAGCCGATTTCAGCTTTAGTTCCTCAATCAGAAGCAGCACACATCCTCCAAAGTGACTTTAAGCTGTTGTGAGGGAGGTTCCACAGCAAACGGAGCTACCCATCCCCAGGAGTTCAGTCATATGCTCTCTCGGCACTACTGAGCTGTACTTCACCTTGGCACCTTCACCTGTCCCAAGCTGTACCTTGGCACCTTCACCTGCACTCAGGTAACACGCCCAGCTAAAATCCCAACCTAGGGACTCGCTGCCACGTGTAGCACAATCAGCCTTCCCCTGCCACCAACATGCCCACCGCAGCTCCCCAAAGAGCCCAGGGAAACCAATTCGTACAGGACATCGCCTGCAAGAAAGCTCTGCTATTTTCACTGTAACTAAAGACGCGGTTGTTCTCCCTGCATGCTGCTGTCAGTCCCTGGCTCGGCAGCAAGCAGGCACCGGGCAGCTGCGGGCTGCTGACCCGGAGAGCAGGCCGGGCATGAAGGGGAGGAGGAGGAGGAGGGAGAGGAGGAGGAAGGGCGGGGAGGTGCCGCCGCCGGCCGTGGCCGCCAGGTGGCGCCGCCGCCCAGCGGATGAGGGCTCAGAGGCTGCTGCCCGAGTCTCCTGCTCCAAGTCCTGCCCACGGCGCAACAACTCCCATACAAATAAAAAACAAACATGCAAGAACAACAACAACAACAAAAAGAACAAAAAAAAAAATTTAAATAGAAATAGGCGGGAGGTGACGGTGCCCCCTGCTGCTGCTCAGGACCACCGGCTCTAAGCATCACGGACCCAGCACAGGCAGAAACCTCCCCTCCGTGCACATGCAACCCCTCCCATCACCATCAGCACCTGTGGCTTCAGCTCAGCTCCCTGCACCAGGCAATGCTGACAAGTTTATTGGGAAAAAAACCCAGTAAAATGTTTTAAACAAAAGTCACCAAATGAAATAACAACAACAAAAAAGAGGCTGACCCCAGAGAAGCATCCTCAGGTGACAGCAGTGCCACAGGGGACACAGCTCACTGTAGAGGCAGCTATCAGAGGGATTCCTCCTTGCTTCCCCATCCACTTGGGGCAGCCCCATCCCTGTACTCAATGCATGCTCATTACATGGATCATGCAGCCACTGCCATTCGTGTGAGTGACCACCACCACACTTGCAAAGGACGGAGACAGATCCACTCTGCAGTGCCCAAGGGGCCGTGGGACCAGGAAGGGGCAGCCAGCATCACAGCATTCTTCCCATTGCATATTGCAACAGCTGCAAATTTGGGAAACCTGGTCCCCACTCCGAGTTCACCATCCCTCCCTGCCATCCATATCCAAAGTCATACGTGTCATTCTACCTCTGTGTAATGGGTTCACAAGTTCTTTGGTGACCAAGTGCAGGACTCCTGCCAGAACTGTGGGGCAAAGAAAGGCTCCATCAAGTGCCCAACGCTCCCTGCAGGACTGAGGTGTGCTGATGTGTTTGATGGTGACAGCCAACCCATCCTAGGTCAAAGTGTTTGCCACCATCAAGAAAATAAAGCTGTGTCCAGTCCAGTAACTTGGGGTGTAATTACAGAAAGACCAAGGAGTTTCTATATAATGAACTATTATATAATTTTTCTTTTTTTTTTAACCAGATTAATATAGGTTACTTTACAAGGAAGCACCATGTTTGCATATGGTAGAAAGGCATCCATTTTAGGGAAGACAAAACCTCTAACAGAGACATTTTGACTTTTGTTCACTACCCCTACTGTGTACAAAAATCCCTGTCAAAACTGGCCAAAGTTTGGGTGGTCAGCAGTAGGATGAGGTAATGCCAACTTCTATCTTTACAGAGTGTCCTTCTTCATGCATGGTAATCAGTTAGCCCACATGTTCCTCTCCACAGGAAAGGATGGCTCAAACTTTCCTAGCACAGCCACTGGGGAAAATACAGAAACAAGGGAGAAGAAAATACAAAGACCTCACAAATGCAAAAATCTCTGCCTGCCAAGTGCTAATTGAGAGAACATTCTTGTCAATTAAAAAAGTGTTCTGCTGGTGGGAGAAGCTTCACTTATATACAGCTAACAGGAAAGTAAACGAGTAAGTAGTAACTTGCACAAGAAAACAGGTATCTGTGGAGATGGTTGCCGACATTTGCAACCAGGTCAGTTTTCAAATACTCCAGACTGCTCATTTGTGGTTACAGGAGGGAAAACTAAAATGTTGCAACAACACATGATTAAATTCAAAATGTTTGGAGAGGGCACGTGAATAAAAACTTCAGATTTTGCCAAAGGTAGTGAGGAAGAAAGAAGAGAACAATATTATGTTCTGAATTCAACTTAAGACAAAGAATAGGAGAAGGATAAATGGAGCCAACTCTATTCTCAGGGAAAAAACCCAATTATTTAGAGGAAGGAGTCCTGAAATAAAGGCCTAAGTTTTTCGAAGCAATGAAAGATTTGGGGTGCTCTTATTTTGTGGCATTAAAACATACTTCATATGCTTTCATTCACAAGGCATAGCTTCTAGAAGACAAGGACATTTCATTGTGTTCTGCAAAATGTGGAAACCCTACCTGCCACTGGGCACCCAAGTGCACTTGGTTCTCTGGCATTTGTTTTCACTTCCAGCCTATGAGGAAATTAGAGCAAACCACTGACTCTTCCCTGATGCTTCACTTTTCTATTTGACTATCTGGGAATGGAAAGCAACAGTAGCCAAGTCAGAACACGCAGATTAAGGATGTTTTAGCGAAGTTTTATAAAAAGCAGCACTTCCAAAGTAAATTATAGAAAAAAATGTCTTGGTTTAAAGACTTAGGTTTAATTCACATTATTTCTTCATTATTTCAGAATGAAAGTTCCCTGAAAAATATAAGAGCATAAATGAGCACTGAGTTTACCAGGGACTTTCCAAGGCTCTGTCATAATTTTGTCTATTTGTTGATGAAATACTGACTTTCCCAAGCTCACTGCTGACAACTCCCCCTCCCCGTTGTCTTTTTTTTCTTCTTTTTAAAGAGCCTTTAAAGTTTTCTTTTGTCTATAATTAAGAAATTCTACACTATGAGGTACCTCCTTTCATCTTTTTGGGGCTGTGCAAGAGGCTTCCCATGAGAAGGGAATCCTCAGCATGGTTTCTAGATAACCCTAGTCTGTGTTTAGGGTCACTGCTGTGAAAGCCACTCTTTTAAAGTTCAGAAGCAAGCACTTTCCACACACTACGAAGCTTTCAATCTCACCCACTAACGGACTTTACCCCAACAGTTTTCTCCTTTGCCCTTCCTGTCTGAATTTTTCTATCTTTCTGTATTTTTTAGCCTGTGGAAAAGCTCATTACATAGGTGTAATGCCTTTTACCTTCATCAAAACTATAAGGATGCCTTCTGGACCTCTTTGCCCCACACCCTTCCAGTATCTTCTGAACACATCCTTCTTGCTAGCCATCAGTACTCTTTCTCTGTTCTTTTGTCTTGCTCCATTCTCTGCTTCACAAGAAAACAAGTGTATCTCAGAGGGTGGATGGTTTTGTAGTTAAAGACAACCAAAGACATTCCAAGCTACAGTTTTTGGGTTTACTACATACTTTAGTCCCATAAAAAAAAATGAGAAAGTTGTTCAATCCCTCTGAGATTAAAGTTCTCTATCCTCTGGAGGAGGAGCACTGTTACTCAGAAGTGAGAGTGTGTCTTAGCTCCAACTACCTGAGACGATTTGTTCTCTACCTGACTCAGCTTTCCACGCAGAAGTCTCTGTGTTAATTTCAGTTGTGGTTCCTTGATCACCTGCCCTGGCTAGGACAGAGAATTTAATAAGCTGGTACACTTCCAGTTTTGAAGATATAATGCCCTGAAAACAGCCTTGCTGATCGTAAGTCCTCACCATATCTAGTCTTCATCATTTACTACAATTGAACATTTACATCAGCATTTGTAAACTCTTATTCCTTCTTTTGGTTATTCCGTCTTTTGACTCTAGTTAACTAGTTGCAGTGAAGCTCAGAGTAATTATGTAAGGCAAAAGAAGTCCCAGTCATTATGAAAAAAAGGTAAATTTAAAATAAACAAACAGCCCTTTACATTCTCCTTGCCTTTCTCCTTGTCACAACATCTCTGAACCTCACTCTTTAGTTCTTCTCAGTTTTCTTTATACTTTCAGCGCATTGTATTTGGACTTAGACAAAGCTGAAAAACTTCCTTTAGGCAGAAACTCTTGCCCAAGAAATTCATGCTCCCTCAACCTAAACATAAAATTCAGACTTCAGTTAAACTACTGTGAATTTCGTACGGCTGAATATTACTGGCACTTGCACTGTGCTCAATGTTTACTTGCTGGTTAGTGTTGGACTTCAAAGTGAAGTACAGTTTTACCCTGGAAATCCTCTCAACAGAGAACACTTAAAACTTTTAAGACTATGGAGTACTTTCAATATTGTGGTAAAATACAATCCTCATTTTAAAAGAAATCCAAAGTGTAAGTGCCACAGCAGCTCTTCTAAAAATCTCTTCATCTGGTTTACCTAAAAAATGTTATTGCAGTGTCATATTCCTGTATTTACAATGAGAAGTGCCTTTAAAATGGAGCTGAATTTTTTATGCATATCCTATTTTGGTTCAAAATTCATCTACTGCAACTGCTAACAAATTTGAGCTGTAATGTTAAGAACATAAACCTGTATTTTTGATAGAAGTTGTTTCTATGTAACCTAATTATCCAGGTTACTATCTGAGTCATCTTGTTACTAGGCTGAAAAAAAAAACCCTGAAAAACAAAGCAATACTTTGTCTAACATTGCTGAATCACAAGAAATTAATTATTTTCCGTGGAAGCAGTGGTTTAAGTATTATAGTATCACCCTGCTACAAACAGTACTTTCAAAATAAGCATATTTAGATCTCAGACTCATTGTAATTAGCTTTCGTGACATTTTTCTAACCTTCATTTTAAAATTGACCATGAGAAATTTAATGTATCTGAATGAGCTCAGTTAAAATTGCCTCCGAATTCTAGGCTGACAGGTTCTATAATCCAAGCTGAACAGTACAAGGAGGGGTAGTGAGGGGTTTCTCTATCCCTCTACCAGTCTTCTCAAACTCAAATCCTTGCCAATTTAGTCTTCTCCATTCCACAAACTCTCTCTGCAAGAGACGGCTGCAGCCTCAAAATGGAGAACCACCACTGAACAAGGCTCACCTTTTTTTTGAAACTCCCTCTGAGGAGGTTTTCCTCAAAGCTGGAAACACAGAAACAACAGCCCCTTTTACCATGGTTGTTCTGTTGCAGGTGGGTGCCATCCTACCTCTTCTAACCAATCTCCTTCCTGCGTCTAAGAGGATCTAAGAAATCCCTGACTTGATGTGGCCTGTCCTCTAGGACATGAAGACTCGGGGTGGTAATGGGCCAATACAGTCTAAAGATAGATCAGCCTGCTCTAACAGCTTAATAGCTTGTTACAGACAGCTGTAGCACTAAATGAGGCAAAGAACAACAACTCGGCTCCTTCGAGGTTCTGTTCCCAACTACTGGGAGTGGCATTTGCCAGCTTGGCCAAAAAATTAAAAACTACAAAACAAAAAATAAAAACAGAAGGAAAGAAAGAAAGAGAAAAATCATCATTTTACTATTCCTCACTAAGTTCATCTCGGAGCTACTGACAATATCTGCATATCCCAGATGCAAAGTCTGTGTCTATCAGGTGATGCTGGCCAGAGATAGCATAAATCAAATCTGCCTACTCACTCACTGAACTGGTATCAAGACAGGCTCTCCAGCAAACTGCTGGAAGTGGATGCCACCTCCACTACGTTTGATCATCAGTTTAAACAGGAAAGCTGTTGGACTGGCAGCTCTTTCCTCTTCCCTTGCTGAACTCCAACACCAGACTACCAGCCTGGCAGATGGTTACAGGTCTTCACCCATTCTCAACCTACGTGTTCTACCAAGCACTGCCAAGGAAGAGCCCTGACACTACACTGCAGCCTCGGGATACACGGTTTGGAAGAATGCAGAAGCTCAACCTTCTTAATTAGTTAATTCCCCAGAAGGAGTTCATTCCATGAACATCTGATCTTCTAGGGAATGTCAAGCTTTGCTGGAAGAAGCAAAACCAGTAACAAATCCACAGTATTCATAGGACTGATGTTTTTAAAAAAAACTTGCATGGCAGTTACTTTAAGGGCCTTTTTCTTTAAGCAACCTTGTCACAACTCATCAGTTTGGGAACCCAGAGGAGAACCACCTAAACATCACTGTGGTATCAGTACTATCAGTACTCTTGATACATGCCATTTTCAGATTTGAAAAATCTGCAGGTTTGTATTTTGCAGGAAAGAAGTAGTAAAGGACAGGCTACTGCAGGCATATCTTAAAAAAAAAAAGGAAATGCGAGTACTGTTGGATCATTGCAGACATTGGGTTCAAACTTCTTTCCATATTGAAAAGTTTGATGGTATTTTGGACCTGATAGAGAATAACCAAAATTTGTTCAGTGCTTCCCCTGTAAGCAGAACAAGTCAGAAATAGAAATGTACGAGCCACTGCCCCGAGTGCTCCAGGAGTACTTTGAGGCACATCAGACTGTGCTGAGCAGCGAAGCATCCCTGAAGCGCCATAACTTCAGTTAGAACTTGTAATTCAGAAATCTCCCAGTGACCCCATTATCAGCGTAGCATAGAGAAAACAGGGCTGGTCTTGGTATATAAAGGCAATGACTATTCAGGGAGCTTTAATCAGAAGGAATTTAACTGAACAAACAGCCGTGGCTCCCAGAGAAAGGCTGAGTACTTTTAAAAATTGAAAGTAGCTGAGCGTATGCTCTAGAACAATAAGATAGAATTATTACACTAAAACCCTTTAATTAATGCATGCGACAGAAGCTGTGATTTTTAAACCCTAATCTCCCTGTCATTTCAGTTTTTAAGAAATAGTAAGAGGCACCCATCTGCTCAAGCTGCCACATGAGGCCCAAAGTTCTGTTCTCACACCAGTTTTGTGCCGGATGTCTCAATAAATTTACTGCTTATTTACATCAGCCAAAATGGAGAAGAAAGCTGCTGATCTCCTAAGTTTGCCCCTCTGTTAAAACAGACAAAATATATTTTACTGTTACACACAGCATTTTTCCCCCTAAAAGCAGGGGCTTGTCTCCCCCTCCCCCCCAAAAAAGAAAAACCATAGGGCATTTCTAAAACCCTGACAGATGTTTAATTACAGAGGCACTAGCAGGCATTATTTTGAGACGCTCAAACACAGAATGACTGTATCTGACAACCAAATGGCTAAAGTGTCTGCTGTACCACTACCGAAGCAAAAACTCTGCTAATCCACATTTTGCTAATTCAAACACCTAATAATTCATATGCAAGCATAAAGTTGCCGGTAGCACAACACATCTGAATAACCATTTAATAGGAATCTGTGGTGCGATCTCGTGTTACCAGGGGTGTATTAGGAAATACAGCAAACAGCAGTCTACGCTATGTTGTGAAATATCAAACCCAACTCTTACTCTCAACATCTAAGAACAAAGTACATTTTTTAATGCAGGTTTCTCCCCTGTTCTGCATTTATTAATTCATTAACTTCATTCATTTAAATAGGTCCTTTAGTCACTGATGTAAATGAACAAGGAACTACAGTACGCCTGTGGGCTGTGTGGCAGGAAGAGAACAGAGATGGCACTGCCTTCTCCACTGTAATTTCCAGCTGTTTCTTACAAATTTCTCATTTATTCCCTGGAAGTTCTCACACTAGGTTCCAATTAAAAAACTCTGTTTTATTCAGACAGAAAATCCTAGTTAGACCTATTAAAAAAAAACAAAACCCACAAATCCAGTCACCCAGACCTTTGACTAAAATTTGCTGGCTATGCCTCTGAATGGAGGGGAACCTGCACCTTCTTTGCTGAGTCAAATTCAGTAGTGAATAACCTTCATCCTTTATCCACCCTTAGAGCTGAGTGAGGTGTATACGCCTTGCTGCGCTGTAGAATTGTGTACAGAGCACGCAGCAACATGAAATATTGTCTTAACAGATTTAAGCACGCCTCAAAGCACATTGTTCTGACAGCGCCTGGGTCTCCGTCATCACTCTCGTAACTATCAATGATTCTGGTTAATTTTACAATCACAAGAGGTACAAGCCTCCATCTGGTTAGTCTACATATTGCTGCAGAGTTGGAATCACACTGATCAACAAAATATGTTGGCTGGTAATGCTCTGTTAAGGTGGACTGATGAGTGGAGAGCAATCCTACTTTCAGCTACACTAAAGACCTAGGGCAAATACAAAGGAGCAGAGCACAAGGATTGGTGTTCCCTGAGGAAAGGTGCCTGACACTCTAGGACTGCTGGGGGAGGCCAGGCAGACGGATCAGGATTCAGGTGTGCCAGCAGGTCTGCTTGGTAACCTAACACGCCAGGTACAGTCTCCTGAATGCTTGCAATGCATAAAGCAACAGCCTGCCATAGCTCTTTCCCTGGAATGGAAGCTGAAGGCATTTCCTGGTTTAATGCCTGTGACTGAAGCGAACTTTTGAGGACAGGTGGCAAGGTTTCCAAATGTTTCTTGCTCCCCACTTGTGCAAACCCCAAGTACAAGAGCACCCTCACCTGCAAGGGAATCGTGGCATAGCTGCTACTACGGAGCAAGTCACCACCATCCCTGTCATCCCGCACCAGAAGGGATGGCTCACAGGTCTTAGGGGGTGTCAATGCATGGATCCTCATGCCAGGAGTACCAAGACTACATCTGTGCCAGCAGCCAAAACCAGACACCCACGGGACCGTCAGCATGGATGGAGATACTGTGGCAAGGCTGCTGTTTGCGTGTTGTCACAGCCCTCCCTTTACACAAAATCCAGCTGGAAGTGCCTCTTGGCTGGCATTGCTGCATCTGCACCTGGGGTTCCTTCCACCAGACTTACAGAGCTGAGGGGGTAACGCTGCTCTAAGCCTAACACACCTTACGCAGACAACTCTGCTGGCAGAACCTGCAACGCAGAGTGCATCTAAGTCTCCTGTGAAACACGTATTTCTTGCTTATCTTCCAACTCTGGGTTACTTTTGAATGTTGTCACAAACTAGGACTCCCCTCCATCCCCTTCTGTCTTCCAGCACAGGGGCCAGTGTTGATTTTTCTGAAGTCTGACTCAATTTTATTCTTACCTTCTAAACCGGCCCTTTCTAGGAACTCCAGGTAAGCAGCATATTTAAATGCAGAACGAAGTTTTTGAAGATCTTTATCTACAGCTCTTCTCAAACAAATTTGCAAAAAACACAAATTACTGTGCTTATATGCAATGTACTCCATAAGCAAAATAAATTAAAAATTCAAGAGCCTTTTCTCATTCTGGACTTCAGAAAACACTTCTCCAGTAAGACCCTGAGTAATCTGATTTAAATGCTCTTAAAACTTCAGCTTATTCTGTAAAGCTAAATTTGCATCCAAGGCTCTTCACAGCACAATATGTCTAATGTAGGATTATACAATGGAACTCCCTTATGCAGCAGTTAGCAAGCAAAACACCTCAACCTTTTCATTGTTTCAACCTTCTTTCTGCTTTAAACCTACAAGGCAAACAGAAGCAGTCCATGAGCAAAGGGCAAGCAACACTTCTTTCTCTGCTTTTCTTGAAAACTCTCTTCCCATAGAACTCACTTCTACTCACCATCAGGCACAGCACAGAAGCCCCCAATCATGTTTTATTTCATTCATCTAAATATGTACAAAAATATGTACAATTCTAAATATATACAAAATATGTACATATTCTAAATATGTACAAAAAGCCTGCTGTGATCCCACTGAAATCCCCAATGATACAACTACTAACCTCAAAAGGAGGAGAACCAGTCCAAAGAACATAAATCGATTAAAAACTAGTAAATTCAGGGCCTCTCCTAGCTCTGGGCAGCTGGAGTTTTTAAAAACCCAGTGGCTCCATCGCTTAAGCAATGAAAAACAGGTTACAGAACTCAGCAACAGGAATTAATAAAAATGACCAAGGGTCATCTGTAGCCTATCAATCACCATATCGTTTACAGTTCTTATTACAGTAGAAAGGTATGAATGTTGTCAGTGTTATACACTGGCTACTCAGATCTATCATGAATAATTGATAGAGGTCATCCATTTGAGTCCCAGCCTATTAGTCAAAACTCTAAACCTGCTGTTCACCAACAGTAGAGTGCTGCAGATGAAGGATAGAGAGGCACTTACAGGGAACTATTTTCAATGATGCAAGCAGTTATAAGGGAATGCAGATGATCTGAAAATAAAAGCTGAATTTTTCCGAGACCTAAGACACTACTCTTCGTGAATCAGAAAAACAGCATTTCATATACACCTATTTTGTACAATTTATTGTCAAGAATAAAATCCATAAGGCAAATCTGAACTTGAGGTTTCAGTCTTAAATCTCTTAAAAGCTTGAGAGCTTTCAGAGTGTTTGAGTTGAAGGCTGGGAAGTGCATTTGCCTCACACTCCCTTAGATATTTCACACTGAGCATCTACTATGTCTCATCCTGATAAAGTGACTTTGAACTAAAATCAAAGGATACAAAACCTTTGTGCTATGGACCAAAGTTTTGATGTTACTTTTAAAATGAGTAAATAACAAACCAAGAATAGCTATATTTATGAATACACTGGGTGTTTGAGGAACTACGACTTGTAACATGACCTACACTATATTAACCCTGACACAGACATTACCCAAGTAACTTACTCCATGATTGTGTTAACTCTAATGGTAGCAAATGGCAGCACACCTTTGAAATTTGGAGCAAGGTGAATACACCAAATAAGGATCTACTAACTACAAACAGTCCTGCTAACTAGTGCCTTGTTTATTTACTTAAAATTCACCATGACTAAACTGAAGAATCACCAAACCTACTCTCTCAGTCCATACTACAGGGTGCAGAACAGATCATAATTTCATCTTAGATTTAAGGCCAAGCTCACTGAGCTGCCTTTGTATGGTTTATAAGGGCAGAATAATCCTTTACGACAATGATGCCTGAGACATGGAATAGGATTGTGTACGAACAGCAGTCCCACTTTTTAATCTTTACAACAGCAGTTCAGCAGTGGCATTTGAAACAGCCATGATATAGTTACCTCCTGACAAGCAACACCTGAAATGCCTTCCCTATCTTTGCACACCCCAGGAATCAACAAAAAATGCAACTTTTTTCCAATAAATATGAGAGGCAGGTAGCCAAAATACAGTTTTCTCTTCACATTTAGGGATATCAGAGCCTACTTTTAATTCCCTTTGCTGAAATACAAGGCTCTGTCTAGACACCAGCCTTAAGGCACTCTCTTTGCATATAAGGCAGGTCAGGGTATACTGGAAGCATAAGGATTGTCAAAAAACCTGTTTGGGCTTTGGCAAAGTAGTAGTACATATTCTGTAGACAGCACAGTTCTTAGGCTTCTGTCTGACAGAAGCAAAAAAATGCTACAGTATTTTTGACAAACACAAACTTTCCTTGCCAGAAGCCATCCTCTGCCCAAGTCAGTCTGTTAGGAAACTAGCCTGAAGAAGGCTTTGTACAGATCATCTTTTCTTACCCAGAGATAAATTTTGTTTATTTTGACTGAGCTTTGGAGCCCGCATACTTTGGACTTGCAGACTCCAAGATCAGTAACACTGGTTTTATACTTGACTGTCTACAACCTGCCACTCATCTTTTCCACCAACTCAGTGGAGCCACGTTTTGACCAGAAACTAATTAACATCCTCCCTGAACACACCAGTAGAGCCTCTTATCTCACGCTTCCTGCAAAAAGCAAAACCCCATCCCACTCCCATCTTCATTTAACAATATTTTTCTCACGCCAAGCTCTTGTACGACAGCTTGTGTGCAGTGGTCAGCCTGTAGATACCCTGCACACAGTCAGTGGTTGCTTTTCATGGGTCAGACTCTCAGCTGTTCCACTCCCAAGGCTTATGGATACAGACTTCCAGGCAAGTGGGTGAATTTGGTTTGGAACACTAGTTTGGAGACAGGGCAGTTGAAGAGACTAAATAGTTTCCACTACGAAATTTACAGCTGAATTGGCTGAGCCATTGGTGCGGTGGCAGGGTGAGGTGAAAACAAGACAAAGAGGGAAGCAGATTTGAGAGCAAACAAGTAATTTATCACTAACTTAACTCTGTTGTTTCCACACAATTTCTCAGCTAGTTAAACGGCCTATGCCATACTTGACATGGACAGGCAAATACAAACAGCAGCATTTAGTAAACCAGTTATGAAGATTAGCTTTGCCTTACAACAGCTGAGCAAAATACAACATACTAAGCTCAAACAAACTTCATAATGTAGGAAAATAACTAATTGCACTTTAAAGAAAGCCCAGTAAAATTACTACACCATCAGAAGGGAGTAATTTATTAATTATGTGATGATCATGTATTTCTGTTCTTTTTACCTAGGCCTGGAGCTGAAATATGAGCCTTATATGGAAAGAAGCTTTGATGACAGTCATTTATTTGGGAAAGCTTTTCCAGCCTTTTTGTTTCACACAAATGATTTGAATGCTTAAAGCATTGAAATAGTTTCATATCTAGGTATTAATAAAGAGATGTTGTCTTTTCCATCTTTCATATTTTTATTAAGCTTTTAGTGAAAATACGGCTACTAGCTTATAAGTAATTCAAAAATAATATATATACAAGTAGGCAGCCATTTTTACAGTCTGGCAAGTAACAGATTTCCATAAATAACAAAGAATACAGGGTCATGATATCAGCTGTTCAGAAATTTTAAAAAGTCAGATTGCTTCTATTTTTGCAGTAACTATTTGCTGGATTATTTTTATTTATGGCTTGAAACTGAATCTAGAAATGTTTTCCCTGAACTTTAGACACTATGCTCCTGACTGACTGGCTTTCTCTCTGCTGTTTTCCCACTTGACTTCCATGTATCTGTGTCCAGCCTGAGGGCAGGGGATGGCACAAGCTCACAAGCTGGGCCTGCAAAGGTGTGTGAACATCTGACTATGCTCCTCATGCATTTGTATGCGCAGACTGCACAGGCATTGGGTTATTTGTTCACATAAATGCTCAGCTGCCCTGTTACCTGGCTCTTCAGATGCAGCATTAATTGCACTGTACATCAGCTTTAGGCAACTAGACACAGCTGTATGTTTGAAAATGGTAACACACAGTGGGAAATCCTTCTGAAGATTTTGGTCATTAACACTTTCACAGTTCGCAGATATTACTCCTTAACTCTCTGTTTTTATCCCTGTTTAAAGTTTTCTTTAACCTTTCCCTTGGGGACTTTGTCAAGCTTTCCACTTGATAATGATTCTGTGAGATTGTGACTTTGACTCCTTCTAATAGAAAAAGATCACATATATAATTCTGTGAAAATGGAAGCCTTGTCCTTAAAAGATCCAAGGAAAAAAAAAAGTATTTTTGACCAACAGAAGTTGATAGACAAGATGAGGTTGCTGGTTTTTTTTTTTCTTTGAAATGACATATGAAATAACGCCTTTCACATATTTCTTCCCCCCCTGAAAAGCTGACCATTTTTTCTAGAAAGAGACAGGAAGCTCCACTTCTGGGAAAAAAACCCTAAAAACAACAAACACCAGAATTGTCTCAGATCTGCTCAATTAATTTTCTTCCACAAACATAGGTTACAAGCCATCTTAGTTTAGAACCTGATTTTGACAATCTCATTACCTCATGATTCAGGTAACTAAAAAAAAAAAAATCTATGCGACAGTTATTCACCAAAATTATGAGACTATTCTTGTTATTGCTTATCTGAAAGTATTAATTATTTGGTTCTCAGACATCTTGAAAAAATGGCTTGTTTCATTTTGCTGTATTGGGCAGTGCACATAAAGAGGGAAGAGATTATACTGACTGTGAAAGCATGAAAACTCGGCAGGTACAAAGGCATACACAGAAATAAACACAGCAAAAATAAATACAGCAGAATAAAATTAAACAGGTTCATCCAGTCTGACTGTGTATCTGGAATCCCAGAACCAGAGTACAGTATTAGTTTAAGACAATGATCAAGCGATTTCTTCTTTGGTTTCAGGAGTCCAGAGAGAAGAGGGAGAAGACTGTAAGAAGAGCAGTGATAACATGGTAACCCCAGAAATTAGAGAAGTGTATATTTTGATATACACTTCTCTAATTTAATTTTGATTCATGAGCAAGGATTTCTTTTCTTCCTTTTTTTCCCCTAACTGCCACTAACTGTATTTCTGGTGTTCTGCTTCAAGGGAGCACCAAGCTACCAGGGGATTTCCTAAGTGGGATTACCCGTGTTTCTTCAGTTCCTGCTGGCTGCTTACAGTTGCACCTGTAACAACTTAACCAAGTTGGCTGTCAACGACCTGCAACCAAACATGAGGATTTAAGCTCTCTCAGAAACAAGGCACATGGATGAAATGTAACCTCAGGGTGGGATTTCTTCATTTGGCTGAAATCAGTAAGGACTTCTAAAGCCTAAGAAAGAACAGAAAATCTAAGCTTGCCTAGAAACTTCCGCCTTTTTGTCAAGAGTCTTGTTTTTCCATTCAGCTTTTGCTGAGGTGTAGTCATAGTGCAGAATATAATTAACTCTTGAGTAAGGGAAGAATGGGAAAACGGTTTCCCTTCTCTTCTCAGGAAAAGCCTTTTGGAGTGGGAGGGTGGGCGTCAAAACAAAACAGTGCCACAGCTTAAAGTAAAGAGAGGCACAATTAAGCTTTCATACAACATCTGTATCACATTTACACATGCACTCACTTCCAGGGAAGCAACAGACATCAAAACTAATGGAGAACATCCCAACTCTCCAAATGCAGAAAGAATGCTGCAGCTTTCCCAGCTGAGCTCTTGGGGCTGTAAAACAAGAGATCGGCAAAGGAGCCTGTTTTTTACTGCTTTTACTAATGATTTTGGCCAGGTAGTGTCACAAAGTTCTTAAACAGAGTTCTCCTACTGCACTATGAGAATTATGTGCACCAGGACTACTGGAAAACAATAGCTGCAGAAAAAGCCTCATCATCCTTTGGATGTTATGCACAGTTATTGGTTCCAGGGTCAACACTGTGATGCTACAACAAAGGGCTGTAGCTTAAGGGTAAAGAATAAACAGCAGGAATTAATGGAAGTTCTGTTAATATAGAAATGTCCCCCAAAATGAAAGAAAGGCAGAAATATAATATTCTGTATAAACAGAACTGATTATGAATACAACATGCAACCTTAGCTCTCAATAAGCTGTTAATTTCATTAAAGGAAAGAAACAGAGCAAGTACTTTCAAGTCACTGTAACAAGAAAGCAACACAACATTTTGAAACTAGTTTGACAAACACTGTGCTTGCCATGGTTGCCAATTTATTTGTGTGAAAAATACAGACAAAGAAAGGTGTCTGAAATTACTGTATTATTCACCAAATATCATTATTAGGGTATAGGCAACTTTGTTCAAAACACCATGTGTGATTGCTCCACTGAATCTAAACATCTGGGGCAAGTTATCCATCTGGCTTTAGTGCCTTTGAAATGACATGCTACATTTAAGCTAAGAGGTCCAGTCACACCAGTTTTAAATAATCATGTTTTCGTAGTCCAGCACTTTATTATTTTCAATCTTCCCATTCAATAACACTTTTGATAAAAATATATTTAATCCTCTTACCTGCACACCAGGAAAGTGAAACAGATATAGAGGTACAAATGTTTTCTAAGTATTACTCCAAATAAAACAATTATTTCCTGACACTCAAGCACTCAGATGATTGTGATTTGCTAGGTGAAACACTAAGACATGCAACATATCAAAATGGAATCCTTCATTTGTATGTTTCCCTATCACTTCTCCTTCCCTTTTCCATTTCCACTGTTCTCAGGACCTGAAATTAACTTTTATCTGTTTTTCTTTCACCTGCTCTGCTGCTGTGCACAGCTTCAGGCGTTGGGACTGCTCACAGAGGGTTGTAGCAGAGGTAGTTTGTGACCTCCTTCCCCAGTTCACTCCCACTCCCTAAAGTGAGCAGGACGACGCTGAGCTACAGCACCTTCTTCCTTGGAGCTCCGCTTTCTCTCCATGGTCACTCATTTCCTTCCTTTAAACAATACTCTGTTCCCAAGTGCCAGCTGTTCCTACACAGGATGAGTGCTCGCAGTGTGCAACCTCCCTGGCACGTGCTGCTCCAGGCCTCGGCTATCCTTATGGACCTTCTCCCATCAGTAAGCCAACACTATGACACAGTTTGTGCAAACACAGCATGCTTTTACCTCTGGCTTGCTTCCCTGTGCCATTGATTCAGCTTTTTTCCAAGGCTGTTCCTAAGGCTTTCCACTCCTACATAAACCACCTAAGGTCTGCAGCGGACAAGAGCCTGAAATGCCTTCAAGACAAACTCCTCTATGACTTCTTTGGCTCACAAACACTTGATGGTTGCAACAAGATGGATCCAAGGAAAATATCCCCAGCCAGGTCCCATCCATCACCCAGCTCTCGGCAGCACCAGCCCGAGTGCCTGGTTCACTCACAGTGACCCTGAGATACATCATGAAATGGCACTCTGGCTCACTCCCAGTTTGGACCATCAACGGAAGAAATACAGATTGGTTATCTTACAGAATATGTACTGTGAGATAATCTCGATACCATGCATTGGATCAAACATGAATGTCAGAAAGCAAATTCACAGATAAGGCAGTTACTGCAGAAAACCACATTGCTGGCTTGTGCTTTTGCATGGCTCCCACTCCCCGCTACAACAGAGATCTCTGGAGGGCTGTCAGCAGCAGAGACCTGCTTGGAACTATCAGTGAGCTTCCAGAAGAAGTTGTTTACATCACTCGGGTGCACCTCTAAGAGTGACACATCAGCCCTTTACTATTTACATCTTCTTATCTATATGTGTTACATATACTCACACACTTTCTGAATTTTTGTCTTTCCTTTCTCAAACCTTTTTCTGCTTGATGGATTTTTTAATTACAATATGGTTTTGGCCCAACCTTCCTCTCCTCCCTAGGTATCATGTTTCTTTTCTTTTGGCTTCCAAAGGCCTCATAGAACGTTGCAAAACTGGAATTTGAGTAAGTACTTTATAAAGAGTACTTTCCATGATGCCTTGGTTGAGTGAAGTCAGTATTTCGACTTGCTGAACATACTCTAAGATATATAGATATCGATAGATATATATATATACACACACATATATATATATTTTTAAAATCTTGCTCTAATATAATTAACCAAGAAAGGTCAGTATAGCAGAAAATCTTACTAGGCACATAAAAACTTCATTATGAATTAACAGCACTTCATTTCCATTATGAGCCTTAGTATTAGACACTTGCATGCTGATAACACCTAAGATAAAAAATCCTAATAACTTAGAAAATGAAATTATTATGTTTGCATTATAACCAATGCGTCATGTCTGTGTGTATTAAACTAATAAAAGCACAACACTCCCTACTTCCACACAAATAATAGCATTTAGGCTTCCTTGTCCAATATATTTAGCATTACAGTAGCAAGTAAGTGATCCTCACTTATGTGCACCCATTTTGTTGTCCCAGAACAATCCAAGTAAAGATTAATTTCTTCCTGTTACAACTTTACTTGTCATTCTGTGTTTGGCTATTTTTTAAGGCTTCTCCAGGCTTCAACAGTACTTTAGTTTAAGACATTTCTGGGAAATTGTTGTGCATGTGTATACAGACATGTGCAAGGACAAGAAACTTCTGCAAAGTATTATAAGGGGTTTAGGATTAATATGTTCCATGTGCAGTGTAAGCTGTACTTCCTGGATTCTCTTTTAAGGGAGGAGACAGATCTGTTTGCTTCATTATCTACTGAAAAAAGGCTTTACTACCTACTGAATAAAGGCTAATCACAGAAAACTGAACATACGTTTGGTTCAATAGTGCTACACACCTATCAAAACATGTAAAAGGCAACAAGGAAATACAGCATCTGTTCCACAACCTTGGGGTACAGCAGGCATAGGAAGAGATGAAGTCTTTCATATCCCATTATCATCCGGAGTCATTGCATTCAGTCTTTCACCATCGTGACACTGGTGAAAGACCTCTACAGGCAAAACACCCAGAAAATGTTTCTCAGGAGGAGAGGTGAGACAGGAAAAAAAAAAAGAAAGCCCTTTAGACCTGAGGTTCACATTTCCCAAAGAACCCATATATTTCCCTTGTGGTTATGCTTTCTTTCCCCCGCCAAATATTTAGGTTTTGCTGACAACAGCTTGCCTCAAATGCTATTTAAGCAGTAAGACATCACAAGACATATGCTGTCCTAAGATAACACACACCTCTGAAGTGCTGTTAGGTGTAGCTGATGCCTTCAACTGCCTGATGAATTTGTTATCTCAAAGAAACACAAGGTTTGGAAGTGCCTTATATTACAAACTAATCTAAAATTTAGTCTTTAAATAAATAAATAAGTAAAATCTGTGATTTTGCATCCTTTAAAAAAAAAAAAGAAGAAGAAGAGATCTGACTTGGAGTAAATCCTAACTTCTGGCTCCCAAACACAACTAAACTTTCTAGCTTTATACGTGTGATATGACAAAAACAATCATTTTAATGGCTCTTCATTTTTCTGTTATTTGAAGTAACAGAGATAATGAAATAATAACTGAGGTTTGAGATTACCAACCTGGAAAACAAAGTTCTGAAAGCAGGAGGGCAAATTTTCCCCCACGGGTCCTGTACAAGGATGAGTATCTCATGCTCTAAATCCATGTTAAGTAAGCACCCGTATCAAAGTTACAATAATCATCAATTGAGAGAGTACTTTTGTCTTTCACATGGACACTTTCTCAATAGACATTCTGCCTTTTAAAAGGATGAAGGGTTGGATTTTTGCCCTCAGCATCGCTAAAGCGTAACCGAATCCATCAACAGAGTACCCACAAAAGACAATTCTGAGACTTGCTCCTCCCCTAGTCTTCTCCCCTGTAAAGTTTGCATGCTACAGTACATTTCAGGATATGCAATTTACACTGGCATTGATTACAGAAAAGAAAGATTTCTCTATTCTCAGGCCATTAGGTGCCAAGTGGTTCAACAAAGCAGTTAACAATGATTCCAATCTGACTGCTCGTATGCTTAAAATCAAGCCAGCAGTTCTAACTATTGCTGCATCAGGGCCAAAGCATTCTGCAATTTTCCAGTCCAAACCCATGCTGCCTATAAACAAGAAAAACAAATTCACCATGAAAGTAAGTTCCCTACACATTTACAAATCCATTCAGAGCACAGAAAATAATGTCTATCTGTCAGTTACAAAATATGGGACAGTAGGAATCACACACCAAGTACAAGGATCCAGAAGTCTCATTCAAGGCCTAAGGCACTGAACATTATCATGAAAAACTCAAAGTTTTTCTCTACAGTTTCAATAAAATTCACTATATGCTTTTCATCTCTCAAAAAAAAATACAGGCTTGCTGATGATAAATCTTGTAGGCAATCAAAACAAAACTGAGGATAAGAAAAGTTATCGATGCTCCCATTGTAAAGGGCTCCCTTAACTGCAGCTAAGCTGCTCTTGACTTTTACTGTACCGCAGTCAGGCCCGTTCACAGTAAAGCAACCCAGTGCCTGAACGAGACTACTGGGTTAAAAAGTAATAAAGTCAAGTGAGACCTAGTAAAACTTGTATTTGTAAAATGCACCTGCAGAAAACAAATTATCTACCAACGCTAGGCCCAACCACGCGTTACTTTTATATCCCGTGCAGCCCTGGGACTCCCCCCTGTTGCAGCTCCTGCAGAATTTAACGCACCCCATCCGCTGAGAGCTCCTGCTGCCAAACGTAATGCACTAAAGAAAATCTGACTCTCAGTCGAGGGCAAACTGTGAACAATAATGTTAAGAACAGCAGAAAGATTTAACATTAAAGACATTTATACAAGCCCCTCGTTAGCAGTCATTTACAGATCAGTAGAATCCCACTAAACACAATCACGGCACTACCGAAGTATTTGGGAATCAGATTAAAACACTACCATCACAATTTTCATGGCCTGAATCTTGTTTTACTAGCTGGGGGGAAGGCAGTCCTCGCTCACTGATCAGAAACTGCTTGAAAATAAAAGCACTACACAATGTGATCTTTTGACTATACATGTTACAAAGCAGTATTTCACACGCTATCGTTTGAAGTAATAGAAACATCCAGGACAAAGAATTACCAGAGATGCTAAACTGACTTTCACAAGGCAGCAAGGCCAGGGTAGATGTCAAGGAGTGAGGGATTTGTTAAAACAGGTTCTATGCAGCTGGATTTCCAAGTGCACATCCCTATATGCAGACATTTATATTATTTACTGAAGAAGAACTAAAAGCCTGCTATGAACACTGGAATCCCTGTGTAACTGACTTAAACATAAAGGGGTAGTTTTGAATGCACAAACTGAAACCAAGATGGCCAATAGCTTTCCACACCCTTGGAAATATTTTTTTTAAATGCTAGTGTATGGTAAGTGTGGAATGGTGACTGACAACTCAGGAAGGACTAAACCTAGACACAAGCAATCCTTTGAAGCCGCTCTTGGGACAACATTTCCACAAACTGTGGAAGTAGTAGTATGAACAAATAATCTTGGGCATCTTATATAAGCTTCAGGGGAAAGCTTATCCTACCATCACCTACCTTTAAGAAACCACACTCACTTCCTTTCTTCCTAACAGATAAAATAAAGGCTGGGTAAACCTATATCTCTCTTAGCATCTTGTACTATTTTTCTTCCAAGCTGAGCTGTGTTTTGGTTGTTCATATCACAGAAGTAGAGCTACAATAAACAAAATAATACTTCTATCTCACTGTGTCACTTGTTATTGCATATGGTAACCTGCAAAAAAGGAACATTAACAATTAAAACTAAATACAGGAAAAGTATCTTGGACAGGCACAAAGTTCTTCTGTACTTAACACCCCCACTGAAATGTTTACAAGGAATAAAAGCAGTGCTACAGTTGGTCTAATAACTTCAAAATGCTGCATAAGAAATTGTCTCTGAGCAGCAATAAAGGCAATCTCTGTCACGAGAAGTCATTAATCTACTGAAGTATCCCAAGCTCAGCCAGCAATCCTTAGTTCTGACTTGAGCTGGCTGTGTGTTATCTGTTCCTCATCATCATGCCTCATTTCAAGAGGAACTTGAATTGATGTTTAACACTCTTGCTGGCCACCCACACTACATGAGACTGAGTAAAACAGGCCTTGGTAATGCAGAGCAAAGCGTGGTAATCAGGAACACAATGGAATTTACCTAAGATTCCTACAGGGCAATCAGGGCAACCATGGCATGTCCTTAGTCGGTACGACATCAGGTTAATGGATAGCATTAAAGGGTACAGACTGCTTTATGCCAAAGCATTGCTGCACTGTTCCAGTCAAACACTTTTTGCATGAGTTTCTTGGAAGTGTGGCTCCCATCATCAGCCTAAAATACAGAAGGGACAAGCAACTTCATGTGTGTGAGGCACACCTGACAAGGGAGGTTTTAAACACTATTTAGATGTCCCATGGCTTTTTTCTCTTCCTCTCCTCTCAGTACACACTGGATTGATTCTGGCTGCCAGAATTTTTCTTGCTATCCATTTTCTTGGGACAATCAGCATAATTTCCAATTTGTTCTGTTTCCTCAGTAGTTCTTCCCATTAAGATTAGCCCACAGTTAAAGAGAAATAGAAACAAAAACTATTGGTGAGGGCAGCACCACAGGAATATATATACTGACATAAGAGATACCATCTGCAGTCCTGAGGAGAGTACAAGAGTCTAAAGGGGAAGAAAAAAGTAACAAAGTGCTGCTGTGGAGATATACACAGGCCTTTACTGGACAAAAAGGATGGTTCAACCTGCAGTGTTTTGCAGAGAAACCTCAGATTATGAGAAAGTACCACACTGTACGTGGCTTTGCTAACATGCTTCAGGATTGGAGTATGTGCACTACAGCAAGGCAGAGAGAAAAGAGACATTTCTAAATGGTATTATTAGATGTGTTCAAACTAGGTAACAAACTAGGTAACTGATCTAGTCCAAATTTGCCTTAAGGAACAGCTGAACTCTGCTAAGCCCCAACCAACATCTAATGGATCTCTTGCTGCTAGCACAGGGTCCTTCCCTCTGCCCAACCTCCCCTATGATTTGAATCATCAATTTGCTTGTATTTCAAAGTCCCAGAGTTTCACTGATCTCACCGGACTTAAGAATCAAAACAATCAGTTTGAGTTGTAAAGCTGGAACGGTTTTATATTCCAGCAACCACCCCTCAGCAATGTCTGAATTAACTGGTGAATGTGTAATCACAGCACAACACTCTCATCTTTGCAGTCCCAAGACACTGTTTCTTCTTGAAACTACCTTATTTCTTAGAAGCCTGGGGCTATAGTTACCAATTGTCCAGCACTGAAACATTCTCCAGTTATATGCTCCTTCAGCAAACTAAATATGCTAAATAACTTAAACATAATTAAGACTATACATATAGAACAAGATATCATTTGGTATAAAATGTCCCAAGAGTGTGGAGGCCAGTGCACCTCCAATGCCTGAACAACAGAAAGTGTACTGGTGCCCCATTTTGACCAGTTCTCCCCTGAACAGGGTGAGAAAAAGACCTCCTCCCAAAAGCCCTTGCGCAGGCAATTTGTTTATGTTAATCCCTGTACCCCAGTTGGCCTGTTGGCCTCTCTGCCCAGTTGTCAGTTCCCTATCATTCCCTGGTTGACACCCCAGTTCTGGAAAGTTCTGTTTTACTCGATGCCCCATTGGCCCTCTTCCCTCAGCCACTCCCTCGTCCCTCTCCATTGGTCCCTGCACCCTGGCCCCTCCTTTACACCACCCCGAGCCTCAGTTCATTGGTCCCTGTTGCTCTGCCCGCCCCCATATAAAACTCCACATGTACACCCATTGTTCCCTGTCTTCAGTCCCTGATTCCCTTTGAGTGCTGTCCCATTAAACTGCCTTGGGATACCAAACCGAATACCCTTCCTGCTCTTACTCGATGGTCTCGTTTGCTGTTCGCTTGGCTATCCAGCTTAGCAGCAGCCTGCACACAGGGGAAAGCTGCACCAACCCAGGCAGCTCTCTGTACCAGAGACGCTCTTGGGAAAGTTGTGGCAAATACCATCAGACCCCGCTGCAGCACAAGAGCACTGCCTTTAGCAGCACAATACTGTAGGATTTACAGTAAGTGAGAGTCTGGCATGAGAAACATTTGAAGTGTAATTATTTAAGATACATAGTAAAAATGTTTGATTTTTAACTAGTGGAGAGACCTCCCCGTGCACACAGACAAACACTTTTTTATGTAAAAACAATGAACTCCTGGTACTGGATACTGGCAGCTGTTCCATACACTTATGCTAGCAATAGAAAACATCTACTAGGACTATCTTTCTCTGTTCTCTGGAATTACTGTACATTTTTATTTTTCTAATTTCATTTGCTTAGCTGTTTTATTCTTACTGTTGCTTTCCTCCACAAAATTACAGCCTTGCTGCTTTACTAAAATATTAAAGCAATTCTAAACTACTTCTACTTTTGAATTATTTTACATCCAATGACTTATGAAATAATGCACTCTTCATTAAAATCCCAGCTCTTGGACTTGTTCTAATTCATATCTGTGTGAAACAAAGTCCAAATTTATGCTTCATAAATCTCTCCTATTGTTCTTCCACAGAACATGCTAATATTTTCATGTTGCTATTCAAGCATTCCAGTTTACATGTAGGATTTTCTTATAACAAGCCTGGGATAAATGGTACGTGTTACATCCCCAAGTCTGTATAACCTGTGAGCAATTCATAGGCAACTGTCTCTTCTTCAGTTTACTAATAAAGATACTAAATCAGTGCCTGGCCATGAGTTTTTAAGAGTTTTTGAAATGTAACAAACAGAAAAGAAGAGGTTCAGACCTTCTGGTTTTCACATGGAAATCTTCTTGGAGTTACCCACCTGTGCACAGCACATCATGAGCCTTTACAGCTTCAGTGCAAGGCCCCCAGTATGCCGGCACTGCCTTGGAGGGTTTGAACTCCAATGCCATTGCACACCTGTCTTCAGCCCCCCATCCCCTTTGAAACCTCATCACATGGCACCACTCCCTTCAAGGTCCTGCTTCCCTTCCCCATTCTCCTTTCTCTCCACCCTGCCCCTTACTCCAATCTCATCCCATCCCTTCACAGCACTTATATTCTAAGCAGGTCCCACCACACCACCAGTGATTCCTGACATAAACCAAGTACAGCCACACACCACTGTTTTATATTCACTGTCTGAGTTTTTTTATATTCTGCACAGACTTCTGTCCACCTCACCTAGTCAGACCATGAGCTTCTTGAGCTGAAAGTAGTGCCCATACAGGGCCCAGCACAACAGTCCTTGCTCGCAGTCAGCCCCTTCCTGCACTGATCAGTGTAGTAGAAACAGCATTTGTGCAACACAGTCAATCAGTCTCTCCTTGAAGCATTTCAAAAAATTGGAAGAGTCTGACAGAAGGGAAAAAAAAGGCAAAGAGAAGGGAGAGCAGAGGCAGGAAATAGAGAAAAGAAAATAGACAAGATAGTTTTCACTGGAAGAAGCATTTCGAGGAGCTACATCCTCTTCTTTCCCTGATGTCCCATGGTCACACTAGAAGCAGTATTCCTCTCCCTTACTCCTGTATAACACTCCTTTTCTTTTCCTTTTTGTTTTATTTTTCCTTTTCCTTTTAATTTCTTTACCTTCCCCTCCTAGATTACTCTCTTAACATTCACTCCCACCCCAGTCTGACACTTACATGCAAGAAGTACCACCTTTATGGCACTCCCTCACTGACTGGGCTACCTCAGGTCTGTGCTCTTACTACATGCTTGCCAAGAACCAAGATGTATTTAAATTCTTTTCACTTCTTTTCTTCATCTTCCCACTTGCCAACAGCAGTCACAGCCTCAAAAATTATTCTTCCTTCTTCATTTCAGAACTGACATAGAGCCTAATGTAACCCAAACACCTTCACTGCTAAACACATTATAGCAATGAAGGGGGCTCGTGCTTTAAAAATACTAACCACCAAATTACTTTTATATATCTAAAACTACATTTTAGGTGAGAAGCTTAAAGATTATAAAAACAATGTTTTCCCTTCACTTTTATCAACACATATATAATCCCTCTACTCTCTCAGTCGTATCTCCGGGATTCTTTTCAGGGAAAAATGAAAATGATGAAAAACCCAACCAAAAACCTCAATTTGGGGAAGAGCTGAGCAACAATCTACAGATGGTGCACACAGCTTTGGATGCAACTCAGTGAACATTCAGGTACAGTTTTTCTAGTGGCTTGAACAATAAATAAAAATGAAGAATCATCTGGGACAAGAATACCTCAAAAATATTCAAAGTCTGGTCTCAACAAAGCAAATGCGCTCTGGGCCACCCCTTCCCACATGGCTGTCACACAAGGCACAAATACTTCATGCATGATCTCTGCATGACAGATATCACAGAGTACATTATGTGTAACTCTAGAAAATTCATTTTTACCCTCCCTCCAACCAGATGAAGTACACTTTGTAAATCAGCTAGCTTACCCCCGGCAGCTGATAAGCTGCATTTGCAACACTACACCTCAGTGCCTGAGAAATCATGATGTTACTCAACAAAGGCAGCAGGGGCAAATTACACATGTGTTAAGAACAAAGGAGTGCCTGCCCTGGAGGCTCTCAACCCCAATTCTTGCTCTTCTCCCAGTGAGCCCTGTCAGTACCTCCCAGCTCCTGCCACCCTCAGCCCCAACACCTGATGCCTCTAAGTGACCACAGAGGTGCACTGCCCGCTTCCCTGCTGCAAGACACTGCATCAACAGCACTCCTCAGATCATTAAGAATTAAATGCACAAAGAAATACTTTCAGCTGAGTCAAGGCCACAACATGCAACACCTGGCAGTCTCAAGGCCCTTTTCTGACACAGGATTAACACAGTAATGCGCCAAAGGGGGAAAGAAAGAGTAAAGATAGGAAAGTTAAAAAAAAAAACCCAGCAGATATTGTATAACCTTATGAGTAGCACAAGATTTTCCTGATTACGGCCTGAGTAAAAATAATACTGTTGAAATAATTTCAGGAACAGAAACCAAGAGCCCTGCTTGCCTGCTTCCACTGGGGAAGAAGCATGTCCATGGGGCTGGAGCTCTATTCCTGATGGAAAAACTTCACCTGGAAGAGTAACTAAAAAAAGCCGTAGCAAAGGACAGCAAACTACAGCAGTTCTAGGACAAAATGTGATTCAAGGCCATACCAGAATACCTGATTTTTGCAGGAACATACATTAGGGCAGAATCTAGCCTATATTCCATACACCTTAAGTTACCGTTCATATGGGAGGAGAAAAAAGCTTCTTGAGTTACAGCAGCAATCTGCAAAAGAGTAAAATTAATCCTACAGCTTGCTGGACAAAAGGACCTTAGTTCCTTACAACACAATATAAGGGCAGTGCCAATAAACCTGCCTACCAAAAAGAGACAACTGGAAAACTTCACTCCTGACCACTGACATATGAAAACCCCTTTTAAAAATAATAAACGAAATAAGCAAAAAACACACAAACTTTCTTTCAAATTAGAAAAACCCTGTCACTTGTAAAAAATGTTCCCTTCACTGAGACAGTGATTTGAGTTAAATAACTTCTATCAATAGGCAACATTTCTCTTGCATTGAAACATTTCTTATTAACCAATTAAATACTTGATTAGCTCTTCAGCTGTGATGTTAGCAAATATAAAATGCAGCAGCCACCCTCCAAGCCCATTGTTGCAAACACGTCCCTTTTCCAAAATGTGCCTTTATTCAGGCCCACCAGTTTGCTGTTTCTTTACAGTTAAAGAAAACAAGGACCGATTTGGTACCCCAAAGAAGTGAGTTTCCAGTTGCTGGCATCAGTTAAGCCAGTAACTTTAATTCCTGTGAGAGCAAACTGCCGTATGACTCTAACTCTCCCCTTTCACTCCTGCAACAAGGGTTCAAAGCTTGAGTTGAGGCAAGAAGCAGAACAGGCAAAGATATGAGACAACTCCTCCTGTTAGAAATAAAAGGCTTAACGTGGAGAGCATATAAGAACAGTTTTCCTATTTCAACATCGTGTGAAGAAGTGTTTTAGTGTCTTCAGCCCATCTCCAGAGAGATGGTTTTCCATCACAGCAGTTCTGATCACGGCACTGTACATTACACTGGGAAAACATGGCAGCCCCATTTAACTCTAGACAAAGCTGCAATTTTATTGCCGTGCCTTGTGTCAGCCGTACCGAAGTGTTTCAGATGGCAGCTGATGGACTGTCACACAAAGCAGGCACACTCCCATAACGAAATTTAGGTGTTCAAGAATGCAACAGCAGACGGGAAGGCCAAATTCTGAGTCTTTTAAATGGGCAAGTAATCATACTGAAAAATATTTAAGAATCGGTAAGAATCCAGCTTGTTACTAGACCTTCTGGAGATGTTTTTTTTTATGGAAAGGCAAAAAAGCTTAAAAAAGTGGTGTTCTTGGATTAATTTTAATATATCCAACATTGCTTCAAAAATTTATGAAAAACATGTAGCAATACACAATTCTGGAAAATGTTGCATTGTTGCTGTGGGGTCTGAAGCCAGGAGAAAAGGCAACATTATATAATATCCTGAAAGAGCAAGGTAATTGAATAAACCCACTCTCTTCCACAATGGTGCAGATTACTTCACCCACAATGGTCTTGGAAATGAGTCTATAGATAACTACCTTCTTCACAACAAGAGGAATGAAAATGAGAGGAAAGCGTTTTTGTTCACCAAACAGAAAACAAACAAAAACCAGCAGAAGGGCTAGTAAGGAAAGAATGGTTAATCGCACATTTCTAAAAGGGTATTATAAACAAAGCATGGTGAACAACAAAAATAAAGGATTTAAAAAAAAGATTCGAAAGCGCTTAATGGTGTTCTTTTAAATATTTACTTTGCTGCTATTTGGAGAATAATTTGTTCTATTTAGTAGCATTGGGCTCAAAGGACCGCCTTAATCCAGAGAGATTAATTATAGCCTTTGGAGTTATAAACACAATTTGGGAAGTGAAGCGGAGAAGAGGAGAGAGACTCCCCTCACGCTGGCGATTAACAAGTTTATGTGCTTTGGGGCTACACTACGCAGGCTACACCTGTATGCTGCAGGCAGAACACTGCACAGGACACCTATGAATCATGGAAAAACAGCCCCCAAGATATCCAAGGAAGACGCTACCCTACCTACAGTGTTGCTATGGGCAACTAAAATACTTCTCAGGTGTCCTTCACCGAAATACAAGTTCACCGGCACATTACGAAAACATCATCTTGCTTTTATTACCTGCACCAGAAACAAGCTGCCACACTGAGACAAGCAGTGGGCGTGGGACCTTTAAAACCTCTCACAGGCATTCACATATTTCTCCCTCTGGTCGTTGCTGTGTTCCAGACCAGGAGACACAGGGACTAGCAACAATTACCAGGGCAAAGCTGGGAGCGATCTTACCTAGCAAGGGGTTGGCTGCTCCCTCCTCCGAGCTTTCCTCAGCCCCTTCCTCTCCCAAGCCAGAGGTGGCCGAGTCCTCTGGGGCAGATGCAGAGCCAGGCGTGCTGGGCCCGCTGACAGACCCCGAGTCACCTTCCTCACTGCTGGAGCCGTAGCGGTCCGGCTGGGAGGCTGTCCCACCCTCACTGCAGCTCCTCCGCTCCTTGCGGTGCACCCGTGAGTGCAGCACCATTTGGTGGTAGGTGCGAAAGATCTTCCCACACTCAAAGCACTCAGTGGACTTGTTCTGGGTGGCCCGCCGGCTCTGCCGCGAGGCAGGGCGATAGTCCAGATCCCCTGGGGCAAGTGGGCAGCTCTCCCCCGCTGTGGCACTGCCGGTTTTCTCCAGGCGCCCACTAGTGCAGCTCTTCTTCTTGGGATTGCTGGATGAGTCCTGGTCTCGCTTGCGCTTTTCCTGGTTGACAAGGATGTATTCCCTCTTATCCCTGTCATAAGTCACGTCTGCATCTGCCAGGGCCTCATCCCATCCCACATATTTCACATACTCTGAGGGTTCTACTACTTTTCCTTTGGTGGCCAGCTGCCAAGCTTGGTAGCTACTGACCGGATCCAGCTCAGCTACTCTTTTCCCAGACTGTCCTCTCGTAACTCTATCCAGCCCTACAGATGGCCGTAGATTGAGACACTGCAAGAAAAACTGCTTGGTTACCGAGGAGCTCAGGCTCCCATCAGTCAAGCCCTCAGCTTTATCCCTGGTGCTGCCCGGCTGCACCCGGTAGTGTACAGCATTATGCACTTTCAGGCTTTCCATATTTGTAAACAGATTTCCACACTTGGTGCAAACTTCATACAGAGATAGGCCTGTCACAATTGTCTCCTCTTGTATCACGTCATTGATAGTGGCTATCAGCTCCGAATCGTTTTTTGGTTTGTTTTTGCTCCCGGACCTGGGGCCATGCGACTTCATGTGGTTTTTGAGAAACCAGGGCTCTTTGAATCTCCTGCCACAAATATGGCACCCGTGATCAAATGAGCCCCTGTGCTTTTTCATGTGAGCTTTCAGGAACCAGGTTTGACTAAAGGTCTGACCACAGACTTCGCATGGGAACTCGCCCGCATTCAGCTCGCTCTTGCAGTTCTCGGTGTAGGCCTCCCCATTGGGGACCTGGGCTGTTATATGGTCTTTCTCTATGTGGTTTAACAGCGTCTCCTCCCTCAGGGTCATGTAACTGCACAACCTGCACTTGAACGGTTTGTGGACCTGGTGCAGATGCTGCTCCAGGTCCTTCTTCCTTTCAAATTTGTTTTTGCAGAAGGTGCACTGGTAAGAAGTCAGCTTGCCATCCTCCTCAGCTGGTGCTGTCTCTGTGACCTCTTTCTTGCTGCTTCTCAACAAGATCTTGCTGCTATCAACCTGAGCGGTACCATTCAAGATCTTGTTGCAGGCAGACGTACTTTTAGTGGGGCTGGTGCACCCACCAAGGCCCTCTGAAACGCCCATCTCCCCCAGCTGTGCCTCTCCCATCTCCGCCTCGTGCCCCTGACTTAAAGTGCCTGTCCTGTGACTGCGGATATGAATCTTCAGGTTGCCCTTTTGGGAAGCTCTGTGATCACAGTAAGGGCATTTGTAGGGCTTCTCACCTGTGTGCTTCCTCATGTGCTGCGACAGGGAGCTCTGGAAAGGGAAACTTTTACCACAGATGCAACAGCTGTGGCACATGGTCTTGTCAGCATCCATGTCGTTCTTGCTTAGCTTGCCAGGGCTGGAGGATCTCCGTAACTCCATTTCTGCCTCTCTGCTATGATCCATCTGTATTACTGCAACAGTGGGTAAGCGGGGCAGGAGGACCAAAGCATGTCCGGCAGCAGAGGAGGGCTGGACAGCGGTTTCAATCATACGGTTCTGCAGAGAGGTGTTTTATTGCTTCATTCGCAGGGTAACGTTTCTCCTTTCAGCTGCTCCACAGAGTCCAAAGCACTGATTTATTTCTGTGTGGTCTGTAGGCAGATGGCATAGATCACCTGAAACAAGAATAAAATCATACAAATGTACAGATTCTTAAATATATTCAAACTTATTCATGTTTTGAATTCAACAGCTTCCATCACTCACTCCGCATTCAGAAGCACACCATATGACAATCTATTGCACCAAAAGGCAGTAGTTTCTCTTTCTGTTGATATTCTAGACTGCAATGATAAGCATAATTACTAACTAAGTAAAATCCATAAAAGAGCAAATACGAATTTCCATACACTGACATCAGTGTCTTGAACAAACTGCAAACTCTAAAAATATTTTTTGTTTTAAAACCAGGCAGAAGTGGCTAAAAATACACCTTAAATGAGGAAAACATTTCTTGTGGGGGTTATTACACTTTAAATCTGTGGCTTTACCATCATGTGTAATTTCATGTAAAATACTTACTTGCCAAAGATAAAAGGCTTTCCTAGAGACTTTAGCAAGTATCATATTCCTGCTGGCAACTGCATTACTTTGTGTCTTAGACAGCTCTGCTGTGCTTGAAGTGGCAGGCACAGAACAGGTGCAAAGGCTGAGGACGCTCAGTACTTTGATTATTGAGCAAACAGGAATGCAGAGCCTGACAAAGCACTCATGAAAACTGTAAGTTATTTCCTGCTGGACAATAAACTAAAGAAATCCTCCAAGTATAAATTTTAGTCTCAAACTAACAAAGCAAAGTGATAATGTACGTATCAAATTACCTCAAATGTGAGTGATTTATGTCAACATGACACACAGGAAATGACAGCACCACCCACCTCAATGAAACAGAATTTTAACCACAAACAAACAAAACAAGAAAAAACTGATTAACAGAATAGATTAATAAAAGTTTAAATAGTTTTTATCTTTTCATGATTAAATGGAAGGGTCAGTATCTTAGTGCAAGATGGAACACACCAGCAACTCCCCACCTTGTATACAGCAAAAAACAATGATCAAAATCCACACAGGTTGTTTCTTTTCCAATTACTACACTGTGAAAGAAAATCTTCCCCCCCTCCTATCCTCATTAAGGACTCCAAATACCACATGACTAAGATCAAAGAACACAACATCCTCTAATGAAGAGAACTGATCTATTGCCACATTAAGAAAACATCAGCTTCTTAAAATGTAGCTAAAAATATGCAGAGCATTAACAAGACCATATATTCCCACGTCCATCACTTGACATCTATGACTCAACGAAGAGCTACAGATCTACAGCTGCAAATTTTAAGATTCCTCACTGTATTCACTTCTGAGTCTCTTCAATACGTAAATAAACAGTCTAACCACATCACCAGCACAAGCTTAACAAAAAGCAAGGTAAAACTGTCACAATGCTCGTCTCAGTTACAGGCTACAGAAGAACTTAATCACATTTAATTTAATCTAGCCCTCTTATTTGCTACAAGACATTCATTTCTGGGTTGTATTTTCTGCGTATCTAGTATCCATCTGACATGTTAGGAGTTATCAAACAGCATCAAACCCAAACCACCTTTTCTCAGAGAGCTGACAATACCGTTTAAGGGATGAGTTACAAAAGCAACTTCATTTCTTGAATGAAGCATTTTTTTATTATTTAAAAAAAATAGGTATCACAAATTCAGAAGTCCATATGAGCACGAAGTTTACAAACTACAGTATCTAAATTAATCTTTGAAATTAGTCACTTAAAACCAAATTGAGGGACAGCCTCAGAAGAAACCTTCTGGGTGAATATAGGATGTCATCCACTGAAGTTGTGGCTGCACCAGAAGGTACAAACACACCAAAGAGCAAATACAACTGCAGTTTATATTGCCTGTCAGTGGATGAAACAACTTAGAATAACATCTTGTTTATCTGACCCACAATCTAAAACTGCCAAGTAACAACCTATATTGTCTTATAATCAAAGATTTAACCTCAAAGTCATTAAATCATATAAAGAAAAACCAGGTTCTTGTTCAAGTATACTATGCTAAATGCAAGCAACAGCTTCTTCTGAAATTTTCTACACCATTTCAGAAAAAAAAAAATAGAAAGCTTTGGGAACAAATTTTTTCACATATTTTATACAATGTTTTCTACATGCTTAAATTTCTACAGCCTACACCAGTGAGAATACTGCTTCTATTGACAGGCTGATTTTTAGACTAATGACTTTTTTTATTGTTTTTAAATGTAGGGCCCATTTTAACTCAACTTTCTGCAGTGTTTCCTGTCTGAAGGTTCAAAAGAGCTTTAAGAGCCAAGCTTAGACAAGAATGCTGTATGCAGCAGTCCAAGCACATGTAGATCCAAAGCTTCAGAGTCCCTTTGTTTACTTGGCCACAGATTCCCTGGACTTAGACTTGACATATTTCACTTTAATTATTTATAGCATTTTCATTAATGAAACTTAGTTATGAAAATGAGGCTATGAAGAAAGCATTACTTATAAGAAGGGTATTAGCCACTCACAGGAGATCCCCCTAGTCCTGTATTAAATTAGGCCTGAGGGGGAAAAATGTCAGAGTTAAAAAACTACTGAATAATTTTATTAGTCTAAAATACTTAATGGAAGTGTTATAGTCTTCACAAAAATATTCTGAGGGATTTTTTTCCATCTTTATTACTTTATCTTGGCCAATGCACTGCTATCTGTGACTTTAGAAGTTGAACTAAAGTGTTCCTAGACTTGAAATATTTGAATTCATACATAGGTAAGACTCACAAAGTCTCAAGTCTGATATTCCACAGACAAAATTCTAAGGGGATGAAAGATGTTCACCCAATCTGAGCTTGCTTTACAGGGTGTGTGGAGGTCAACCTTAGGCTTTGGTAACTTGACTGACACAAAAATATATAAACAACTCACTTCTCCCTCCTCATATCACTTGAGTGCTACTTAAAAGTAATTCTTCTAGAGAGGTCTCTCTGCAGAACAGCAAAGCTGGGTGTTCATTGGAAAGTGTAAATAAAATTACAACTTGGAAAAAAGCTTACATTTAGAAGATTGAACTTACAAAGTAAGGAATAAAACACCTGTAAAGAATCCTAACAATAGAAAATAACATTCTGTCTTAATAATTTTAACCTCAGGATTAATTACTAAATATCAAAGATGGCACAATGGATGAAAGACATCAACTGGTAAATCAAACAACACCAGTTACTCTTTCATTAGGACTAAAATTTTGCCATAGTTATCTTTGTTTCTTTCTGGCTGACTGTGATGATAAAAATAGTTGCATTTTGAAATAATTCCAAATTTTAAAGTATCCTGAAATAATTCTGTATCAACACACATGGAATGCAGCCACCTCCAGCTACCCTCAGGCTTCCAAAAGTGTTTCACCTCTCAGTAATTTCAGGTAGTAACCCGCAGCCTTTCAGCACTTTGGTCCAAGCTCACCCTGCAGTTCCACAGCACTAGCTCATCACAGAATCCAGAGCAGTCACACCCAGCCTGCAGATTCCTCCCAGACTGTCACAGTGCAGAAATCCCCACTAGCACAGAGGCAAGCCATAAAAAACCAGAAGTGAATGTAAACTGAAAATTAATATGTAGCCTTTAAAAATATTTTGTGTCTTTTAATGGCACTGCAGTCTATGCCAAATGCTATCCAGCAACTTGGGGGACGTGTGATACTCTAAGGGGCACAGGAACTAGATTCAGTTTATTTTGTTGAACTAGGAATCAGCAGTTCATATAAGTAGCAGCTGGCCAGTATCCATGAGGCATTTTCAGCCTATTTAAAATACACTTATCATCACTGTTTACATGCATGTTTGGTATATAAAGCAAGATGAAGAGAAACATGAACAAAGACCCAAAACCAGGAGGGGTGGTGTGCTGAGAAATGCCTTTGCACAGCCAAATATTTTAGTTATAAGGTTTCTTCGTGCACCATTGCCTCACTAAATTCTTTGCCTTGATCCACATGGGAACAAATACAAACAAACTTTTTTTTATTCCCCTGGTGCCCCCGAAGGGAAAACAAGCTTTCCAACAAGCTTGAAGCAAGTACTTGTCAGAATCTACTCTATTTCAAACATTCAGGCACCAAAACTTCTCTGGTTTTTGAAATTAACTTGGATGGAGTTGTTCCCTTTCAGAGAAGGCACATTTGACCAAAGTGACTTTTTCTCACCACACCACCCCAGCATCTTTTCCAACATCATCCATGGCTTTCCCGGTGAGTCTGTGGTAGCCTGTCCCTGCTGGCAGCTCAGCAGGTACCCCGTACATGGCTGCATCATCCTCACAACTTCTGCAACACCCTCCTTTAGCCTTGAAATGAAGCACGTACGAAAGTACAGGGAAAGAGCACTTTGTGTAACATAAGAGCACTCTGAAATACCTATTACTCTTCTCCTCATCCCACCTTCATATTCTGGAAGAGGATCAGGTATTGAGGACTGCCCACAGGGAAAGACGGAGCCTCCTAAGGACCTCTTTTGTCTCTTGGAAAACAATTAATAAAAAGAGAAATTGAAAATAAACAACACAGGAAAATGGGGGGGGGAGAGGATAAATTAAGAAAAAAAGAATTCAAAAGATACCACACTGGAAAAGTAAATGTAAATTCATTTCTTATATACAAATACACTGTGCAGTGCAGACAGAGAAAAATATACAAAATTATTCTTGTTCCAACATACAACAAGCAAACTATACATTTCTTTTCAATTTCTCTTCAATTAAATATGATTTTAAAAATCATATTGCACGGTCTCTATAGTTGCAAGAAGGGAAAACTCTTCAGTAAGTAATACAGAAGAAAATACAGTTTGGGAAGCTACACAGACCTATACAAATAGCACAGTGTATCTTTTAAAACAAACGGCTTTCAGTCTGGGTGTATTTCAAGTCCCATCTGAACGATAAATGCACTGGAGAAATAATCGTTCTTCTAATCTCCAAGAAGTTTGAACATACACTGCAATCATTCCACCATGTTCCTCTGCCAAAAGCAACAAGGACTTTTAAAAAAAAAAAGAAAACCAATGGAGGCATGATCTTGTGGAAAAATATCTTCCTGGAATTCCTTCTACATGATGAAATGATAGGACATAGCATGTAAATATCTAGGTGAATTTGAGGAAGTTGTGCATTTCAAGAACAGCAACCTGGAGAGAGGATCTCTGCTGATTTGAGAAGGCTCAGGTTGCCTCAGAGCAAAACAGACTTTGCCATTCAAAGCAAAGAGGCCAGAAGAGAGAGAAGTGCAGGAAGAGAGGGGACAAAAGACAGAGAACATTTTACAGCTGCCCCACCAGCCTTCATGCTCACTGAACTGCAGAGACCTTCCTCCCCACTCCATGTCTTCTCCCCAGGCTATCGACTCTGGCCCCCACACACACCAGCCTCGCTCTACCCGCATGCCCTCCTGCTCACTTTGGGAGGGGACACGGCTTCTTCCGAACAGCCAGATCCCACGGGGGTCATGGGTCCATCACCCTGACTAAAGGCTCGATTCTATCATCCCTATTTACACACCAGTCCTACCTAAATGCCTCTTATAGAGCACATCGCCAGACTACGAACCACAGACTACACCAGAGCACAGAAGAACGACCTTATCTTTAAGCAGTAAGCCTGTACCTGAATTTGCAGGAAATTCTGGCATTCTGCAACCTATAAAGCTAAAGGCAGCATAGTTCTGAATGGATTTTTTGAGAGTAACCGAAACTAACCCAGTAAAAACCTATCCAGAAATCCCAAGCCAGTTGTAGAAGACTGGCAAATTTTCCAAATGTATTCCACTATAAGAAGCGGCAATCTTGACAACAGGCCTTCTGAAGTCTGTTTAAGCCTGCCAAAACTGACACAGAACTGAAAAAGAAAAATAAAAAGTTTCTGGAAAAACAAACAAGAAATTTCTATTAATCTGTTTCCACTCAGGCTTTTAAAATCCTTGGGCAGCATTTTGCAATACTTTTTTTTTCATTATTTTCAACCAGCCTTCCCCCACAGCTGGTGAAGCTCTTCCCATTTGCAAAGTTTGCTGTCTGAACCCTGAGATATTATTTTGAGCTTCTCCAAATACATCATGTGTTTTTGTGTCTTTCTCCCTCCATGAGCTAATGACATTTTGCAGCAGCCAGGAAAGCAGAGTCAGGCCTTTCCCAACTGATGCTGGACCCTTAGCAGGGGAAAGAATACATGAAATAAAGGTAAAAACACTAATGCTGAAAAAGCTGGAGGTATGCATTTGCAATGAGATGATCGCTCTCAAAATGAAGTCAGCAAGATCTCTGTAACCCAGATTTTTTTGTGGGTCCTCTGGAATCAGTTCAGGAGCAAGGCGGGGTAGGGGGGAGTTTGTTTTCACACTGCTACAGGGTATGTTGAGAAACACAGAGCTGTCACCCACTCAGTACATATTTTGTGTTTTAGTGTACTGTGCATGTTTGTCTTCTGAGAAACAAAGAAATGTACTTTACTAGTTACACTGTAGTATTCTAAGCAATGAATTGAAATGTATCATTAACATCCACGACAAGCTTTATCTTGCTACCAAAACAAAGGGACTATTCTTTGAACAAATTGAGGGGGAAAATCCCATAATGACAATGAAGAGTTCCTCTCCCTAAAAACTGTGCTGCACAAGAGTAACAATTACAGGCTTATATTCTACAGACTCGGGTTGCGAATGGCTGCATGAAGCGATGCATTCACTATTGGGAGAGTAAGTACCATTGATGACAAGGCCTTGGGGCTTCTGCTGTTCGCAGACCAATCAATAATCCATTATGAACAAACTACATTTCCCCCTAATATGCAGAAATGAATAAAAGGGAACCAGTAACACTAGTACTTTCATGGAAGAAAACCCCAACAATGCAGAAATCACAAAATGCCATCACAAGACTTAAAACTATTGGTGATGTCTAACACTGACAGAACTACCCACAATAACCCTTTATTTTACAGCAGTTGGTGGAGACCATTACATTATCTTCAAAAAAAAAAAAAAAAAAAAAAAAAAAAAAGAAAAGAAAAGAAAAGAAAAAGAAAAAGAAAAGCTTATTTTAACGGCAAGATTTTTTTCAAGGCTACTTATTCTGGCTGAAGGACAAAACAAAAAGCAACATTGATCTTTCAAGGCAAGGAGGAGAAAATGAACTAACCTCACCCAAACATCTACCAGCTTGCTTCAAACTATTTTCTAATGCAACGTAAATAAGAACTTCTAATTAGAAATAACTGTCCAAATGTGACTGGTCAACCATAACAAGACTTTATTGCAGCAGCTGCGTTACCATCCAGACATGAGGCCCCGAAACTGTTGTTCTCCCATTGTCATTGTCAGATGCTACAATACAATCAAGAGAGGATCCATTTAAATAAGCACAACCATAGCAAACCTCAGCATCCTCAGTCCAGTTTCTACTCAGACCACTCAGCACTGCACCAGAAGGCAGAAGAAAAAAGCTCTCCTGAAAATTACAGATAAAGAACTTATATTTTAAAAAAAAAAGTTACTGATTTTTTTAATGGGTAACAGTAAATTAGACCCAAAGGAAACACTGAGACTGATATTACTAATGCATAAGGCAGTCTATGTCCTTTTTCTGAAATGTAAAGACTAGTAGTTAAAGTTGACCTCACAGGGTGGGGGGCTAGCGGGAATGAATGCACAATGTGATTATTGATCAGCCCTAGAAAAGCCAAGAACTGCACTAGTGTAGATGTGATTTTTCTTTTCCTAGGGTCATTAATGATATATATTGGCAAGTCAAAAGCTCTTATTTTGACATGCTGTAACAGTATCATTAATTCTGAAAATAAGCATCAACCTAGGTTCAAAAAAAACCAAAAGAACAATATAAAGAACCTTAAAAAACCCCAACAACAAAAAAACCCCTCCATTTTACTTCAGCATAACAGTAATGTTTTCCTATTTGGCCACACCTACCAAGGGGGTTACTTTACTAGCTTATTATTCCCGAATGCTAAGATTTGAAAGTTGAAGAGACATTTATAGTTCTGATAGTTTCAAACAAAAAAATAAGTCAGTTACAAGCAAAGTCACTTCAATACTGTGTATTAGCTCCTTATTCAAATCGATGGCATTGATGCTATCTATTCATGCATGTCTATGCAGATGCATATATATATGGGCAGCACAGTATTTTCCCAGCATCCAATAGTGCTTTTATATTTAATGATCTTGTTAGGGTTTCCACTGCAGACCAATTTACACAGAGTTGTAACATGGCCATTTTGAATCTTCAGTGTGGGGGCTGATTTCAAACTGTATGGGCGGGGTATTTTTCGGTCAATATGCTCTGTTCTGAGCTCAGTTTGTATCTTACAATACTAAAAACATTTGAAAGTATCTGTTTTTATTTGCAGTGTCATGACAAGGAAATACTTAGGGTTTTTTCCACTATTTACATTATCTGTTTAGAAGAAAAGGGACTGGATCATCAGCTGACAGAAAATGCAGGAGTGCAGTACATGGCACACACAGACACATACCCACCCCTTCTGGCTGCCTCTTTCATCTGCCCCATCAATGCAAGCTACACACAAACCACATCCTCAGCTGCCGTAAGTGCACACAGTGCCATGAAATCAATTTGTATCAATTCAGAAGCTGTATCGCTAACTAAAACTGGAATGCCTTTGTGCTGTGTACATCAAGACGTGAATGCAAGAAAAACACAAGCATAATTAAAGGTAAACAGTTTGAATTGTTGATTTCCTACCCCAGCAAGTTACACGAAGCAACCTTGCCCTAAGTGCCCAAATTCCATTCTGTCACAACTAAACTTCAGTGCTTTAGCAGATTCATGAAGCACTGTAACAACTTGTCCATGGCAGACCTCAAAAGCAAAAAGCTGGATATTTAATACCAAACAAGTTTACTAGCTACAGCTATGTGTTCACCAGGTCAGTGGAAGGTAAATATTATTTCCATGGGCCATTGCTGCAAGATAAGCTGTATGAAGAATTAAGAAATTGAAGGCAATAAATTAATTTCACTTATACCTAATATATCCTACTGTTCAAACTGCAACAGTAAAATCATTACATTATAAATAGAAGTGTTGCCAAGCGTTAACCTGTTAATAGACTCAGAATTGCAGCACCATGCTTTGATTAACTACTAATGTCTTACCGTAACAAAAATTATTTCTGAAGTAACACCACCAAGTTGTTCACTTCTTCCCCCTCCACAGTATTATAAAGGAATTGTAAAGTGGTGAAACAAAAGCAAAAAGAGTGCACTGAAAAACAACAAAAAAAAATTGCAGGGAGGGGAGGAGTGGGGCAGAAAGGGCAGAGGGGAAAAGGGAGAGGAACTGTGCCCTAAAATGCAGGGAGGAATAATCATATGCAATAAACCATAAAAGTATCCTGTTAAACATTACCTTCTGAGATAGCACTGCTTAGCACTGAAAAGCAACAGAAAACTCACAAATCACACAGCTGCAAAACCTCATTTGCAGATGTTGGGCTACTTTTTTTTGTGTGTGTGTAGAGATATGTATGTGTGTGTGCGTGTATGTGTGTGTATATATAAAGTATTTCACTGTAAGCTCTTGCAAAGCACAAAACAGCATGGACAAGCTGTATTTTAGGAAGCTGTCTTAAACGTTTAAGGACTTAAGCAGGTAATTCATTAAGACTTTCAATCACAGTTTTTCCATTCTCTGCACCATTTCTGAATGTCAAGCATGCAGACTATGCCCAGGCCCAAGGGGAGACACTGCACTTAGAGATCCAACACCAGCCAAGCTGAAGCTTGCTCTACACCAGTTGAGACTCAGGACCTACCACGCTGCTTAAATCACACATGGCTTTGGCTCCATGACACCACCAGTCCCAAACTGGCAGAGGACTGTACTGAGGGCCAAACTGTGGATAGCCAGTGCCTCAGAAATACCTTAATTTCACATTCTTTACACTAAAGTATGCAGTACCCCTGGAGATCAATCCATCCACAAGCGTAATTTGTGATGATGATGCTATCTTATGCATAGCAATAAGACAGCTGACTGCTAGCAGTTTAAAAGAAGGATCAAAAGTTCCTAAGTTCACCAGCAGTTTTAAAAATGAGATGTCAGCTGTTGCTTCATTACTCCAACAGTTAATTTTAGAGTTTTCTGCAGTTATCATCGTTAAAAGCCATTTCCATTATATATGTGGTAAATCCAACTTCGAAATATACTGAATCTTGTACTGGCCTGTCCCTGTCAGCACAGAAAAGCAAACAGGCATAGCCAGTACAATAAAAGTGGCATAACCATAAAGCATGAGTTGATTTGCACACCGAAGTAACTACTTTTCTCCTCTTTTCATTAATTTACCTTTTTAAATACAAAGGGAAGAAAGCAATATTCTTGTATGCCAAATGAATACAAAGCATAAGATTACTTTTTCTGGATTTCAAACCTTCCAGTCAGGAGAAAAGAAACTAAACCCAAAATCAAATCTTTCAGCTGTTGATCTGGCTTATTTTGGTAAGAAGTGCTGAACTATCTCTGTGGAACATCACTGCAATGTATCACCTAAAAGAGACAAACATTCCATCCGCTCCTTATAAATACAATTTCAAAGCACATTTTACCAACCCTGTCAAACTTTGCTCTCATAACAGCACAATGCAAAGCATGCTTCAGAATTTGACAGGTCAGGACATTGTGGAATCACAAGCTGAACCCTGATAACTCTGTTCAGAACTACCCTGCACACGTACTTCTCCTTTCCTTGCCATTTTAATCAAAGACTTGGGATCTTTGGGCCAGTCCTTCACCTATGGTGTACAAGGCACTTCCCCAAATATAGACAGAATTTTACCCAAGTGCAGAAAATGATTGTGTTACATCCTCTGTGAAAAAGAAGGTCCTGGATGGACATCAATCTCCAAAACCATTCCTGAGCTCATTGCTGGCCTTGGGTACAGGAAGGTAGAGTTAAGATCAGAAAAAAAGCAAAGGAATAAACCCCACCCCTACTTAGATATTCTCGAAACAGCCTCAACACTCAAATGCTGAGCAGCTACTTTCAAAACAACCCAAAACCTTTGAAATTATCGCTCACAGGATAGCAAGTAAGCAAGCCTGCAAGGAAGAAAGGTCTTTTGCACAGGCTGTTGCCAGTTTATTTATTTTTCTATGCATCACAACTACAACTTACAAGACAAATCTGAAAGCAGTAACAAAGTCTAACTAGTATTTTGTGATGCAAACAGATTGGTGTTCTTGGTGTATGTAATTCCTGTTTTTCTTACCAGTTGGTAAAGAAATGAGTGTATGTACCACACGCACAGACCAACACCCCTTCCTCTCACCGCTATGCACAACAGAGGCCTCAACACGCCACCATCGCTACACGTGTCGCTGCACCTTCCACCGCAGCCCACGTCCCTGTCCATCCCACCCGCACCCACATCACTTCTCTGGCACTGATCTCTTTACCGACCAGGCTCCACTCCACCTCTGTCACCACCATGCCTCCCAGCCCCAGCTATCCACGCACACTGCCTGCCTGTCAGATTCCTTCTGGATCACCTGAGGCCAGTTGCCAGGCTCACACTCCCTTCCTGGCCACTGCCATCCCACAGATGGAGTTTAAAGGCCATGTCTTTTCCCCGCTCTTCCCCATCTGTCTGCCTGTCCTCCAGCCCTTTCTCAGTTGTCCCCAACACTTCTGCTTCTTCCAGGAGCACTTTCACTTCCTTCTCTCTCCCAAACCTGTTTGGGCTCTTCATGACTAATTCTTCCATTTGGGCTTTCCCTCATTAGTACAGCTTCAGTCCCTGCTTGCTGGCTTGTTGTTTGCCAGGACATTCCAGCACACACTCACGTCTCTCCTCCTTGCCCCTTCTGTCCTCTTCCCCAGAAGATGCCCACCCTTCAGGCTTCTATATCCACAGTTACATCTCCAGCCACCAAGCCTGTAACTGGTCCCTCTCTGTCTATTCAGTAACTACAGCTCTCCCAAAAATCAAAGGATGCCAACACCCATGCCAAATGCCTCGCGTGTTAGGTTCAGGCACCATTCTTCTTCAAGGACCTACACAGTTCCACCCTACTCTCTTTCGTGTGGGCAGTGACTCGCCCGCCCTAATACATCTTTTATATCAGTTTCCCACTTACGACCTTGTGTTCTGACACTGCATTTAGAACTGGTTTTTCAGTGTATTTTCATTCATTCTTAAATTATATTTTCCACAAATGACTCAAAATTATATTCCAAAATTAAATCCACTCAGTTTTGTATAGCTTTTTTCCCCCTAATGTGTAATATGTGTACTACATATTGCTATGTTCTAATTGGTATGTATATTCCTCAAGGCAGGAACTTGAGATCTTTATACATGCTCTTTTACGTACTTTGATACAGTGCCAAATGTTTCAACTTCAAGTAATTTCTAAGAGCAAATTATCATTATAAAGTCAAGATTCATCTTTTCAAAGAGCCAAAGTCCCTCTTTTCATCAGAGGTACAGACAGAAGTTAAGAAATAGCTACTTTCCCATGAGCTCCAAAAGTAAACTAAGCCCCTCTTCTCCCTACCCAGAGTTCATCTCTTAAGTTAACCAAAAGGATCATCAAATAAATGGTAAAGTTAAGCTAGTAAAGAAGCTAGCAAGGCATGAGTGACATCACTAACCTCTAGCCTGTCTGCCTTTCTGAACCATACATTTCCAGCCAATGCTACACATTTACATTTAATAACAAACAAGAAGCATAATGACAAATAGAATTCAAGTGCTGCACTTCTCTCTCCGTTTCTTCACAAGCAACTGGAAAAAAAGTAGGCTATGCAGAACATCAAATTAAAGGGTAAGATCCTTAGTGGTGATGCTCACTTCAGTGACATATTCTTCTTACAGGAGTTAGTCTCTTTCTACAGCTGGGACTATAAGTATGATTTGAAAGCTTTTCAAACTCACTTTGCTCCAGCATGAGCATGCTGCTTTACATCACACATTTTACCATTCTGCAAATAGAAATATACTCTTTCACCCCTCAGGGCAATGCTGAAGCGAGCAGATTTTCCACTAGAGAAGTACAACATAACTGTGACTCTTTAACTCCAAGAGCAGAATTTGAGCCACTCTGCTAAATCCTTAAACCTGTTACACAACAAATAAGCATGGATTACAGTGTGGCTGGTTCATTATGGGATGTTTTGTGATGCTATTCCTAACACACAAACGCCATTTGTCTTGGCCACATTCATAAAGACCATTCTCCTATTTTAGGTTATCCATCTTTACCATTGCTTTCACTTCTCTGCGTCTCACCCATTTATTACTCATTTACTCCCTATTTTATATATTTCAACACCATAGACAGTGCTAAATGATCATGATGTAACAGCACAGTATTATACTCGCTCTATATAAAAATGACTGCTTCACTACAGTTACCTGACACTTCTTACTACCAAAACAAACCATTTATAACTATGTATTACCTTTAGTATTCCATGGCTACTCCACTTGCAGCACTAAACAAAGAGCATACAAATAAAAAGAAGCAATCTATGCCACTGAGGTTTATATTTCAGTAGAAACAGCAAGCATAAATTGTAGAAAATGCCTGACTAAAAGCACATTTTTAGGCAGGTGTAATCTAATTTTGGCAGGTTTACAACAGTCAGCTACAATGTTTGCTAATACTTAAGAGGATTTTGGATTTTTTTTTAAATACGTTTAGATAAGCACACCTGTATTCACTTCCTTAACTGATGGGTATGTTTATCAAAGGTACCGTTTATAATCTAAACAGATTATTTTCTCACAAGAAAAAACTTTCCATATGTATAAGAAAAAAATCAGCCTCAATTTGACCAACACTAAAAAAACACAATCTTGAAAGAAAAACACACGTGTTATTACTACTATGTATAGGGTTAAAAGTACGCCACCTTATCTATAATCAAGTGTTTTCTAAACATAAGGAAACCTTTTCCTTAAACCCTTCTATCAGGTTTGTATTCAAGCAGGACAGCTCCTTTCAATATCACAACTCTGAAAATACAAGTTTACAACTAAAAGTATTGTTCCTCATTCTTTCACACTTCTTTTTTGACAGGCTTTCAAGTACCTCCTGAACTTGATTAATTCAAGTGTGATTGATTCAATTAACCTATAAAATCAAGGTGTTAATTAAATACAATATCCAAAACCAGGTACGAATAAAACTTGCACAGAAAGCACAATAAAAATAGTTATTATAGTACTGCCAAGTCAGAGAACTAAGCCTCATGGGTCAAGCACTCAAATATCATGATACATCCATCGACTTAGGAAAGGCTTTTGACCGTAACTTGGCTATGGATTCTCTTATATGTCTTTTGAGCTTTTACAGTACACTCAGTCATATCTCAAGCTTCTTCCAACAACCACGAAGTCAAGGAACTTTCTGTTTTCACAGGCTTACATGTTCTCTTTTGGAACCACTGGACTGCAGAAAAAGGGACTTTGGGAAATGATCCCTACCTTCTCCACTGACAAAACTGTAAGTGTGAACACCGTAACTGAAGCAAACAGATGTGGCATTCCTCTGTTCTGCTGCTTCACTCATAAAATACTCCTCAGAAGGCTACAACAGCTTACCTATAAACATCTAATGCAGGGGGCCACAAAAATCCCTCCATATACACATTCAGTGGATGGATGGTCAAACCTACAGAGCATGCATAGTCTCTACTTACGCCACAGGATTTAGAGGTAATCAGAAAATCAGGCAAAAGAAAGATCTTCTGCCAGAATGTTTCTAGTATAACCCTGAATATAAGTAGAATAAATGGCGACAACATCATTGTAAGACAAGACAGCTCTGAAGGAGATGACAAACCCCACTTATTTTGTCATTTGCAAAACTGTGTCTGTCTTGGGTACAGCTAAAAGCAGTTGCAGCATCTGCTAACACCAAAACCAGTAAGAGGTTATTTCAACCCAAATGATTAGGTATCCCATAAAGGAGAAGTCAACAGACCAATGCTCTGAAATACAGCAATAATGCTGGAAAATAAAGTTCAGAATAGGCTCTGTTTCACCACTTACTCTCTACCATGTTATCAACTTGCAACTTACGAAGACAACATTCTTTCATATGCTTCAGATAACAAACCAAAAGTACCAAGGATGGTCTCATACTGTTACCTAGGTGTTTCCTCATGCTGCCTTCTAGATGACTGGACCAACAGAGGCTGGTCTAGCCTCTGAAGTGGTGTTTGGCCACCAACAGGCCCCATCATTAGCCAACATCATCATACCTCTTTGCACGAGGCAACTGCTTTTTGGGAACTCCATTATGGAAGTTGGATACAGCTCATTTAATCAACAAGTTTCTCTCATCTTGGGGCTTGCAGAAAGACTGCTAGCTCACAAGAGGTTTAGAACCACTCGAGGCTTTGGTTATTAACTGTGGGTCGAATTCTAATCTGAGTCAGACAGGTGTCCCTCCTGGCTTACTGTGACGACTTTAGCACTCACTGCACACTTACACCCATACAAGTAGGGAGACACCAGCCCTTCAGTTTTTGTTTTAAAGTGCAAGGCTGACATTTATCTTCCTTACACATTTACAATTACTTCCTTTTGCACCAGAGTTCTTTTTAAACCCTGCCTGAGCCTATGAGGTGCACATCAGCTGGAAACTAAGGCACCCAAAATTTTAAGAAAGTTCCCAGTTTGCCTAGCACCTCACCACTGTCTAAACAATCCACATAAGGCTTAATATTTGCAAATGGATGAACTCCAGAAAGAAAAGCCCATCCAGCCTAAGAAACCATAAAGACTCAGATAGCTCTAGCTTAGTCACTGAACTGCAAACTGGTCAAACTGGGAGAGTACCCCAAGAGGCTTCTGATGCTTCTTCCCCAAGCAGATGCGACCTAGCACTGTCAGAGGAAAGATACGGGATGGGGCACATGAATCTTCAGCCTGACCCAGTTCAGCCCCTCTTATGTTCATTCCCATGACTATTAGTAACAAATCCAAAGCCATCTGCTGCTGTACGAGAAAAGGGTGAAGGCCTGCCCGCATTCCGATCTTACAGCCCAGCCACCTCCAGTCGAAAGGTAGGGAGTTGCTTTCATGTGGCCGCAGAATTTCAGGGCAAGGCTTATCTTTCATGGCAAGTTGCAAAACAGTTGGTTCTGCAGCCACCCCGAGCACAGCCATCATCTCTGGCACAGCAGCAGGAACACGCCTTGGCAAGGTAAAGAGGACTCCCTTCCCTGCCTTTTTATGAACATAAGCGAGAGGTCAACAGTCTCCAAAAGGGCTGACAACACAGCATTCAAACTGAGAAGGCAAATAGTGCTGATTCCCTGGAACAAAACAAAACAGAATAAAGCTCTAAAAACACACACATCTCCCACTTTGCTACCTGCTCTGTTTGAGTGTCACTACTTCCCACCTCACAGGCTGTCAGGAATACAGACACCTCCCTTACTATAAACCAGACACTGCCATGGCTGCCTACAAGAGGCTTCCGAGGCTGTGCCTCCATCAAATGAACTTGAGTGACAAACTCACACCAATTATCTTGCAGCCAAAGGGAAGGAACAAAACTCAAGTTAATAAACCTTGGTAATTAATGACAGGGATTTTTTTAGATCTGAAACAATGGAATATAAAAAAGATGTCAGTAAGATTTAAAGGGCATGAAGTACACAGATTATTTGAGTAAAGGGCATGCTACTATAAAGAGAGGACATTATCAGTGTATTTGCACACCCACCAAACTTCACAGCTTTCACTGCAAAACCAATAGTTTCTCTGTTTGAAACAGTGAAGCTCATCTGTAGAAATTCTGCAGCTAACAAGCATTTGATTTCACTTTCCAGCAACAATACAGCCATCGTACTACAAATACCATCAAATGAAATTTTAATTATTTTCTAAGAGTCACTTGGTAGCTGTTAATGAAGGCAAACTGTTAGGGAAATCCTGCCAAAAGCAAGTAATGACCAGATGTGTACCAGTGCAGCAAGGTCTAACTTAACTGAGTAACAACTTTAAATCATTGAAAAGAGTTGGACTCATCTATTATCAACCTTCATCCCAACATTTATTTTAAAGTATTTCTCCTAACCCATAATCTATATAAGCCCTTGACCAAAGCAGTTTAGAAATCATAAAATGTATGTTAATATCTAAATAAGAGAAAGAGCAATAATTTTACAGGTTTTCATATCTACATCTCAAATTCTTTTAAGTAACTTCCATTAACCTCTCTTTACAACTTTTTCAGAGTTCATAATGCTTCCTGCAGCCTAAAATAAAAGAAATTGCAGAGATGTCAAAGTTATAGATGCACACTTTAATTACCCTATATTAATAATGTTTGTCATCTACATTAACATTGTAAATGAAAACAACACATGCAGATCCAGATACGTGCTTGCAATAGTTTGTACCCTTGGCCACCACGCCTTTGCTGCAGCAGCTAATTACAGGGGTGAGCTATGCCAATATGGAGTTCGTGTTTGTATTGCAAAAAAGAGCAATTCATAGCCCAGCTTAGTTTTAACTGCACGGTGTGGGGCTTGGAGAAAAGACCCACATTTTGTAATGATATTATTGGAGTGGTATTTTTCAAAAATCTGAGGAGAGCGATGTTTCCGTATACATCAAATACCCCGAAAGCACAAGTGAACCAACACCTTCTTGTATCATGTTGCATTTCCTTATTAGGGGTAGAAAACTCAAAAATATTTAAACTACTCTGATAACCCCCTGACATGAACATACAAAACTCCTAGGCATAAAAACACAACGTATCTTTAGCACAGCACAGAAATATCGAATTTAAAAGCTATTTCATTTGTAAATACATCCTTATTAGAAGAATGCTTATTGCATCATTGGTTCACATTCCCAGGTCTTGGGCCTATTGAGCAAGTAAGTGAAACAACATCTATGCATTTTGTAATTAAGTTATCTCCACATTATAGTTCTTGTTCTGCACCGATGAAAGCGCTAAAGGAAGAAATACAGCTGCTGAGCACTAAAAGCGATCCTCATTTAAAGTACCTTACAGAATAAAGGCTGAAGTCGGAAGTTGGTCACATTCATTCGGCACAATAAAATCTTTCCAGGGAAAGTCGCCACAATGATCAAAAATTTATCATAAAATGTGCACAGAATCACAGTTCTTCACCTCAACTCTAGCATCCACAGGTAGATCTTCTGCTAGTGTTTCTGCTATCTATAATTATTTGAATCGATTCTCTAAAGAAACACAACCAACAGCTGAAAAACTACATGTAAGGTTTTAATTATTCTCTTAGTGTCTTGCCATGAAGCTTGTTCTAACATTTTTCCAGCTGGCCAAGAAAAGCAAACATGTGTCAAGGTCAGAGAGAAATAGTTGGTTCTTGCTTCATTCGAATTCCAGTTCTGGGCAACAAAAAAAAATCCTGCAATTTAAACAGGAAACTGGCTTAATAGTTCTGAATTCATCTTTTCCATGAATGGACAAGCAACATGCAGCAAGTCTGTCCGCTTCTCCTTGTTTCATCATTGAGGGAAAGAAAAAGAAATTTTAAAAGCCTCAGATTTGCTCTTGCTGAAGCAGATCTGCAAGCAGTGGCTGGTTTAATAAAGCTAATCTTCAGTGAAGCACATGATATGTAAACTGCGGACCACAGTAGTGTGTTGCTTTCCTAATACTACAGTGTTGGTTGCTAACATGAACTGGAACCTCTTGTACAAAAATTCTGAGGATAATCAAGTGCAAGTGCTACCAGGTCACCATTCCTTGTCATACAATTTAGTGTACTTTCAGTGACATTGAAAGCACTTATGGCTGACTTAGAGCTTAACTGCTGCACGGGGTTGTTTGGTTTTTTTTAAATCCATTTTATGGTAATAAATACCCTTTTGTAACAGACACTGATCATATTTGGTATCAAAATAACAGAGCATGCACAATCATGAGGACATTTCCTTAAAATCTGAGCCACTATAGCAGGGATTCAGATGAAAAAAATATTTTTTTTCTAAAACCAGAGCCATCCTTCATCTTAAGAAAAGCAGTAAGAGATGAGACCAGTACCCCAACTTCAGAGGGCACAAAGTGATTTAGAAGTAGGCAAGAGCATCCTTCTTTGAAAATGTCTTCTTGACCTCATGCTTTGAGTAGCCCTCTTATGCCAAAAGTCGTATGTCATAACCTCTCTGTTAGTTAGCTGAACTGTAATGTTTTACTCTGATAATATCTTGGTATAGTGAGTTCCACAGGTCAAATGTCTTTGAGAGGTCAGCTCACTCTGGCACCCAGCCATATGAAGACATTTCTTTTCACTCAAGCTTCGCTCCAACTCCACAGACTGAACAAGCAATACTGAGTTTGAACAGCAGTTCAATGCAGAATATTGGTGAAATAACCTGATCCTAAAACAATCTTTCCTCAATGACTACATTTAATTTGAAACAGATGTTTAGCCAGTTTTACCATACAGTACATTTTATGTACTTGCACGTGCACAGATGCACAAAACAGGCATACAATGAGAGAGGCATAAACTGAAATTTTCAAAGTACCTGAAGAGTCTCAGAAATGCTGTTATGGAGGTTCCTTTGAAAACTTCAGCTATGCTTTTTGTAAGTCTCCTCAGTGGCTTTTTTATGCAAGAGTTAATCAGATAATTTAGTGATAAGTACTCAAGAATGCACGGCTAGAAAGGAAAAAAACAGTCTCTTGCACATAGGAGGAAGTGGGGAAAGACAGAGGGAGGGAGGTTATAGTGTGTGTTTTTGAGGCAAGTACTTCTTGGTCTACCCTTTAGTGCATGGGAGTTCAGTATGCTTTAACTGCTACTTTGAAAATGCCCCCATTTGTCTGCAGAGTAAACTAAAAGGTGTCTGAAACCATTAAACTTCCAAGTATTACCCAGAACAACTATATAAAAGGACACATAGTGAATCCTGCTTAAAATTTCGTAACAAGAAGTATTTTACATTGTCTGAGGAAATCTAAGATGTCCTGAGCTTCACAGAATGTCAATACTGTGTGGAACTATTATTTCAGGATGTATTTAAAACTGCTCATTCATGAATATACTTTCCTAAAACATGTAGTCTTAGAATTTTCATGTTTTGTTGTATATTGCTTGAACAAAATGATCTGTTGCACATTATTCACTGTGTCCTGAAGTGGCCTGCATTTGAGAAAGCCTCATCCGTCTTCTCATTCCACATAAAACTGTTAAACTGCTCCGAATGGTAAAGTCATCATTTTGTAATTATAACTCTAAATTAAGGCTTTTGTTTTGTTAATTCTCCAGGAAAACTTGCACCTATGTTTTACAATGAAAGGAAAAATATCAAAATACATCTTAGTAAGGGTTTATGAATGAAGCCATTGTATCACTGATGAAACATGCATAAAGCCAAAATCCGTTCTATTTCCACATCAATTTTTTTCCTTCTACATGAACAGAAGTTGACGTAAAATTATTTTCCTTTCTGAAACCAAATGCAGAGAGTGAGCTGTGCTGTAAATACAGGCCTTTCAGACATCTTAAAAATAAAGTTATTAAGAATGGAACAAAAAGAAATTTAAGCCATTAACTGAAACTTTACGCAAGCCCCAGTTCTGCAACTGAGTATGCAAGTGAGTAACTTCACACACGTAAATAATCTGCTTAAATCCGGTGGGGCTACTCTTATTTTCAAAACCACCCATACCTTTTAAGTGTGAGTAGGATTATTACATGGTAGATTTAACAAAAAACCAAATCAGAGGTTTCACTGTGAAACTTGAAAATTTCTTCCAAAACAACAGTACTTAAAATACATGACCAAGTTCTACTCATCTCCTTTAAGCAAAAATACCTACAACATTCAGAATTATTTAAAATTAAACCTGAAATTTCCCAAATGATGTGCAAATATTTTTAAAACACTTAATTGGCTCTGGAGATACTAACTAGGTTACTAATTTAGGTAAAGAATTTTCATGTCTCGGGTATCTCTACAAACCATCATGTTTAAGTGCTTAACAAGGAAAGCTTGCTTTTCAAAGTGCTTATTATTGCATTTCCCCTTGACTGCAATGGGATTTCCAAGCACTCAGCTCTTCCAAGTAAGGGAATACTTAATACCAAGACACAGGAGTGCAAATTAAGAAATCTATAATTAGGTCATCCGGATTTTACAGTTTTTACCTGAATAACTAATTTGTGCATTGTACTAGAGATGACGAACTATCACACCCAAAAACAAGAAAAAAAAAAACGAAACAAAAACAAATCCCTAGAAATTATGACACAGTAAACTACAAAGCACACACCCTTGCTATGAGAGGATGCCAATAAAAGACTGGAGCTTTGATCTTCTTTTCAACAGTCACTCATACAGTGGCAGAAATATTCTCAACCCTCCAAAATATATTCAGCCAAGACTACAAGATGCCAGTGCTTTCTCAATAAGCATTAAATAGAGGATGACTTCACCTGAGAAGTCCTTTAATCCTTTCCATATTACTTTGTTGTCTAAGCATATAGCAAAAACCTTCCTGTCGTACCTCTCCCTGGATCCGTGGAGAGCATTCTCTACAACTTGGATGCAATAAACTGCAGTTCATTCTTCAAGCGTGGAATCAATATTGTTAAGTGGGAATCTGGGTGGGTTTTCCTCCCCTTGTATGAATGCTTGTAACCATTATTGAATCATTTCTCATCTGCTATCTTGCATAACATTGGCATTTGCTCTTTCAACTTTCACCTTTGATTCTGCTGCATCTCCACTTTTAGAACCTGCTTCCAGACTCATTTTTAGAGGCATTTAGCCATAGCAGGGTTGTAAAATCACTTCCTTGGGATGTTCACTTTGTGCTATGTTAAACAAACAAACAAAAAAGCACACCAAACATATTAAAAGAAAAAAAGTCACTTCCTGATACTTTCATTGATTTTTTTTTTTTTCCTCCTAAACTTTAGGGCGTTAGTGACTCAGCTCGCAAATGAAACTGATGCTGGAAAGCTGTCAGGAAACTATTTATATCTGGCAAGTTATTAAGTGTTGCAAATGTTTATGTTGTAATTTAGAGAAATTATCTGTTACCAATACTTCAACCGTGTCAATCACTGATTTCCTAACGTTATGCACCCATAACCAAAAGACAGATCAATATACATTTGATAATCACCAAACATAAATTGCCCTTTTATAGTATTGATCAGCAGCTTTTTCTACACGTGCAGTAGTTCGCGGGAGTAACAGGCACTTGGCAGTATCAACACTTCGCTGACAGAAAGAGAAACTGGCTGGCACTAGCACAGCATCGTGTCAGTAGATACCACGTCCATCAAACGCTGACAGTTTGGCAGATCAGACGCTCTCTGCCATAATGTCATAATGACTTCAATTTACTTCCCCACAGCACCCAAAGGCTGCAATTTTATGAGCTATCCAAGTCTCTTCTCTTCAAGAACAAGACTCTCTTGTTTTTGCATCCTTGACAGCTTCATATATTTCCTTAAAGTTTCCTAGCAGGTATAACCAGAACAGTAAGAAACACAAAGCTGTTAACTGGTTTCCTCATAATTTATACGAATAAGTGAAGTTTTATTTAGCAACTAAAACTTCACACTCAAAATTTGAACAGCGGCAACTTTCAATTACTGAAAAACAAACAGAAGCAGAAGAAGGAAACCCCATAAAACCTACTAGGGCAGCGATTTTCACAAGCCCAAGGTCAACAGGGCTGCTTTCACTCCTCACTGGAGAGTAAGATACCAGCATTCAACATCTAGGAATGTGCTTCCATGCACCAAGTTGAGGTAACTACAGTTTTAATCAAGGATAGGCAGCAGCACAGAGATGAAGCTTGGTGCTCGCTCCTGTTCGCTGTGGATAGAAGAAAGCCCAGGCAGCATCCTGTGTTCAGGCACCAGTGGCAGAAAACCTGTATCACTGCATGAGGTCACCAAGACACCATCAGCAACCAGGAGATACTCGGGTATTTCCTCACAGTTACTCAGATGCTGCAACAGGGGCAATGATTGTGTGAGTCAACAGTTGAACTGACACTGCTGTTTGAGTTTTGGCATAAAAATGCTACAGGTTCCTTAATCTGCACCAGTATTTTTAATTAAACAGGTACTTTTGTTTTCTCCTCCTTTCCACCTCCCAACTGCCCCAGGTCTTCTCTGCTGGCTAAGGCAATGACTTAAATACTTTATATGGTCTTGACTAGCACAATCTGAATCTTTTCCTTTAAAACTTAACAAGTGGAAAAAAAATGCATCAAACCTATTCTTTTGAAAGAACAGAGGGACTCAGAATTGAGAAATCAAACATGGGTTTCTGCATGAGATTTCTGTTTGCCACAGGAAACATTTTGTTCTTGTAAAGCACAGACAGCTAAATCTATACTTCTGGTAAAGTGTAGGTAGAGAAACCTACCCACCTGAAAGTGAAGACAGGGGCGAGGAGGCAGGCTTTCCACCAGAGGACTTCAAAGCACTCCCCAACTCAAACAAAAACGCCTCAATGATTCCATGCAGGTGAGCCAACATCTCCAGGCTATGTCCCTGCCCCCATGTCTCCACCTCTTCCACCACTACCCCTCCACCAGGGCTCTTGCCCTCCACTCCACAGCCACTACGACAAAGACAGACACCATGCCACGAGAGACAGGAGCTCCTTCCTATGAGATTTGGCTGCTCAAGAAGTCTGGCCCATTGGGCTTGAAAGAAGAGACCCATATAGCACAAGGCAGAACTTCCATGTTGTTGAATCAACATAAAGCAACAACACCTTCATTGCAATTTGCACCATTGAAATGATTACATCCTATGTAATGGGGAAAAATAGCTTGATCTTACCTTCAAAT